>JAQFZE010001559.1:0-17480 GCA_034695245.1 Dicyrtomina saundersi | reverse complement strand
TCCGCAAAACCAAACTTGTAATTATCAATGTTGTATGGGCTGAGGCCAAATCGACAAAATGAATAAATTATTATTATTATTATTATTATATTCTAATAAGTCTATTGAAGAATATTTAGAGGGAATTTCCTTAAATTTTCAGTTTACATATTCCGGACCAATTATTGTGAGAGATTACAGCAAAAGTAAATAATTTGTAGATTTTTTTATGTTTCTATTTTATTTTTAAGATGGTTATAATATTGCAGAGCACAGAAATTCTGTACGCTCCTACTAGCTAAATACTATTTTTAAAATTTTAGCGAAATCATATGTGATTGAAACGAGATTTTGTTCATGCTGGCTATCGTGTGTGCCTATATGCTACAGCCTACGTGTAGTTTTTTATTTAAATTTTTGCTATGCATCATAACATACCTACACTGTCATGTTTTAAAAATTTTTTTTAATTCATAGAATCCTTGTAAATGTAACTTTGCTATTTTGTTTACATTGTGAAAATGGTCTTGTTAACGTATTTTGTTGATTATACTTATAATTAGTGATAAATTAGTGTGCTTATGAGAACTGGGAAAAGTTAAATCAATTTATATGCATTACAAGACAAAGTCTGATTTTTAATTCGGTTTTGCTCCACGATATGAAATCAATTATCACCGCTTACTGCATCTAATTCTAATGGCTACTTAATGTATGACGGTGTATTGATATTAGTCGTAGTTTCTAACAACGCAATGTCAATGTCCATCGACGTACTGTCCCCTACTTAATGTCTACCAACGCAATGTCGTTCGACGCACCGTCTCCTACTTAATGTCTGTCTACGCAACGTCGTCGACCTTGTGTCGGGTCGACGAATTATTTTTCGGCAAAATGTCTGGCTCCGAAATGTCGTCGACGGAACGTCGTTTCGACCCAGTGTCGCCAGACCAAAAAATTATCTCTTAACAAATGTTCAGGTTGTAACACCAGGGTAAGTGGGTCGGTCCAAGAAGGGTAATAATTTAGGTGAGGCCATTTGCAGACCATCCTAATAAAATAATGATATTTTGAGTTACTTTATGTATGAACCATACCAATGAAATAGTAAAACAAAAAGATGACGATTAGAAGCAATAAAAATGAAAATTTTAGCAACGTCATCTATGGATTTTTTATTAAAAAAGCCATGATTTGGGTGACTTCATTTATGGACCATCCAAATAAAATAGTGATGGTTTGGGCGACGTCATTTATGAAATAGACCAAAAAAATAGTAATCATTTGGGCGACGTCATTCATGGACCATCCCAATAAAATAATTATAATGTAGATAACGACATTTATGCATCCTGTCAACAGCATAGTGATTTGGGCGACGTCAATCATAAGCTATCCAAACAAAAGCATTATAATTTAAGCATCGTCATTTATGGACCATCCTTATAAAAAATAATTTAGGTTACGTCATTAATGGACCATCCCGAATGAAAAAAAAAGATATTCTTTGTTACGCTGTTATTGAATTCTGATATTAAGAAAGCGAATTATTGACTATCCCAGTATAAAAATGGTAATTTGAGTAACGTCATCGATAAACCACCCCTGTAAGAGAATAAAAATTTAAGAGACGTCATTTATGGGCCATCCCAATAAAAGAATAATAATTTTAGTGACGTCATTTATGGGCCATCCCAATAAAAGAATAATAATTTTAGTGACGTCATTTATGGTCCATCCCAATAAAAGGATAATAATTTTAGTGACGTCATTTATGGAATATCCCAATTATCCCCACCCCTTCCTCTATCATAGTTAAGATTGTGTTTATATTATTAGGGTTAAATATACTTGTAATTCAGTGGCGCGCAAATTTAAAGAACTTAGTTTCACCTTCCGTGTCTATGAATACGTATGAAGGGTAATGTATATTTCATCTGTTTTTGTTCGTTCGTACCCTTTCAATGCGTTTTGACACGAGTCCATTAATCATTTATTTTTCGAAAACTGGTTGGTTCGATCAAACCCAAAAATCGCATGGCGCTTTGCGCTTGCGCTTGTGGTCGTTTGAAAGCTGCTGGAAGACAATCAGGTAAAAACTATGACCTGCGGATGACCAACAGACAGACGGACGGTGCCCTTGCCCTTGCATTTGTGGTCGTTTGAAAAAAGCTTCAAGGAAATCAGTTCTGTAGTACTTACGGGTAGTGGTAGTGGCAATAGTTGGGTATGATGAATGTACTTGATGTTGAAAGTAGCCGTTTACGTATTGTTAAAGTTTTAACTTTGGGGTGGGGCAGTCGCAAAATGGTGATAATTTGGGGAAAATCATCCACGGACCACCTCTGAAAACGTGCATAGCTAAGTACTTTTGCTCGTACTGTAAATGTACAGAATTTTGCGTAAAATCATAGAAAATGTAAAACGCACAACGTACCCACGTAGAAATGAAGGTAAGTATGCACGCTACTGTGATTTCAAAGGAGGTTTTTTAGAGCAAACAAAAATTTGCATCATTTAACTGCTAACTGTGGAAAAAGCATTACTGCGATCTTGATCAAAAACAATACAGCGCTGCGCGGGCGCTTTTATAAGTGTTTTTATAAGTTATTTGAAAAAGATCAGGTCAAAACTGTGACCTGTAGCGCACAACTTACAGACGGACAGACACAGATCGACAGACAGACGGACAGACAAAACCATTTCAATAGATGCTTATGAGCTAAAGCTTAGCATCTAAAAAACCATTTCAATAGAAGCTTTTGAGCTAAAGCTCAACATCTAAAAACCGACTAAAGATTTGTGTTAGGTACACTATTTATTATTTTTTATTGCCATTAGTAGAAGATATGAGGGAAAGCAAAACTAGAATTTAACTTGTATGCATCTATACTTATCGTATTATTGTAGCCTATTGGTGTTCTTCAGTCGTAAATTTGAATTTACCAGTATTGCATTGCATTCATAGTCTTAAAGATAAAAGTATTCTGTATTAGGGTTAAAGTTAAAATAAGATTAAAAGAAATTATATATCAAGATACTCAAATAAAGTATTCTGAAATGTTATCGACTGTACTTTGGTTTAACTCGTTGTCCGTTGCGGAAACACACGCGGTATATTATATACGCAATGTCTTTCAACGAGACGCCTTCGCGTCCACTATGAAATGTCTGACGGTTCTATACACTACAAATAACTAGAAATTATCATTATTACATGAAAAGAGAATCATTTAAACATTTAAGAAAGTAGTTAAAAGTAAATGCATCATTAGACTAATTGTAAATGGCACGCTAACTTAACAACCACTTTCAAAGTTCAAACAGAAAATATTTAAAATAATAGTTTTTATGAATAGCAACTGGCACCTTATTTCACAATTGCACAGCTCTGTATTGATAACTTTAATGCTAAAATGACGAAGTCGGTAGTACTTTAATTAAAATGATAACCTTTTAAAACCAAACATTTTAAATAGTAGTCAATAATACTTTGGCATTTCGAAACTAGAAAGTTGCATGAAGTGGCCACACAGGAAGGGCATAATTTACATGCGAGAGTACTAAATAATTAAAGACAATCGAAGTTATCTAAGGTTTTATAAATCGTTTATACTTTAATCTGTAGCCCATAAATACAATTCCATAAAACGCATGACTATATACTGCACATTGCTGCTTACATGTAGAGTTGTTAAAATTCATAAATAGTTTTAATAAAATCTAATTTCATAAAGTATGCAGTACACCATTTAGTTATTTAAAAAGTTCAGAAGTATCTTGTAAACTTACGTTTCCAACATCGTCTGTATACAAAGCAAAGAAAATTTATGATCTCTTTAAATTTATCAAAACACTACTTTATAGATTTTTAAAACTTAATTTTACGGTATAACAAATTGCAAAAACTATTTAGGGCTCTAAAAATAGTTTCAAATATTGCTTTTAAATGTAATAATTTTTTTAACATTTTTAAAAACCTGAAAATTATTTTTTACATAGTAAACTTCATCATGTAAAAATATGATAAAAACTTACGTAGCTACAAGGTTGCCAAATTCAAAATTAATTTTTTAAACTGTGGCGGGCACTTAAAAGCAAGCCCAGTACACCCGTACTGGCGATATGTCAACCAACTTCACTTGTATCTTGACGACTGGTACTAGCAAAACTCGTATCACGCAATCACGCCCACCCGTATTGGTGCTACTAGTGCCCAACTCAATGCTGATCTTACCGAGATTACTCGTACCCTGCCCACTTTTATCACTAAAACTCGTGCCTATCTCACTTGAACAAGCGCTATAATCTTATTAAGCCTACTCAAATCGTACCGTTCGCAATCTGCCTAATGCTTTTTAGGGCACTATTTGCAAGGGTTTTATTTTAGCCATAATACAATAACAATGTTTTTCCTTAAGCACAGCTTTTACTTTTGGAAGGCAGTGGACAAAGATTGTTTTGGCTAAGCTGCATCCAAATCCTAATATATTCAGCATTTTTAGCTTAGCCAAATTCAAATCCTGTAATTTCGACTTAGCCAAATCCGAATTCAAATTTGAATATTCAAAAAATTAAAAGCTAAAGCCAAATATAAATCTTTTGTTTTTAGCTCTGCATCTCTAATACTAAACCTTATAACGAGGAAGATTTAGCATAGGTTGCTGAACCTTTCTCATGGTCATCTTTATCCTTTCTATAAAATAAAAAAAATTATCACTATCAACCTCACTTTTATTCATGTTGCTGTGTACCCATTACTGAATTGCACATCACATTTGAATACAAATAAAATCTAATGACTAAGAACTTGTTTTTTAAACGTGAGCTACATACATTTAAGTTCATCAGGACTACCACTTTAGATTTGTGTTACTATTTCAAACGACATTCACGGCATCTAAATACTGTTATTATCAAGTAAAAAAGTTGAGTCATTTATATTTCCTAAAGTCATTAGAAATTTGTTGCAAAATGTAATTTAATTTTTAGTATTGCCACAACCGTCACAGTTTTATGTTATTGATAGTAAGAGTGATGTAAATTCAGCGTTTGTTAGTAGTTAAATACATCCATATATGTTTAAAAAAGGCAACCACATGTAAACTATTTGATTCCTTTTTTCTGCTTGCTTGCATATCATTTATTTTTAACATTATTTACTACTCAGGGTAAATTTAATTAAAACTTTTTAAATAGATAAATAGAATTAAATTACCAAAATATGTAGCTACTTCTTATATTCCTGTTCAAACTTAAATTTTTTTCCTAAAAATTTTAGTGCTAAAAACTTTAACAAGAAACTTCTTTTTTTGTCTAGATTCACATAATATTTCAACTAGCATATAAGGTCTTGCTGAAAAAGTTGTAAACAATTCAGTTTTAGAATTCGTACTTACCGACCACGTCAGCTTAATGAATTTAGACCCTTTACAATTTATTTTACAGCCACTTGTTAATCCCAGCACTGTATTACTTGGCGGGATATTAGCGGAATATTTAAAGTTTAACAGTTGTAGGCCAAGCCAGGCCTCATGTTTCAAGTACTCAGTTAAGGCATTAAAAAACGCTGTTTTTTCGGCTCCACAGTCCAAGTTCGTTAATGTGGCGTATTGTAAAACTGACTTAGATAGTACCAATACTGCTAGATACACTTGTCCTTTGGTGACACAAATTTAAGTAAACAAAAATATACTAGCTAGGTCTTGGAGTACGCATGAACGTTTTGGTTTGTAATCTTTTAATCTATCCTCCTCTTTATACAAATGTGTTGCTTCCTCTTTATCTGATAGTAGTGGTTCATTTAGTCTTACTTTTGTTTAAAATTTAACATCTTAAGTTTGTATGTGTAAAATGTTTTCAGTTACAATTTGAGAGTATTAGCATATTATACTATTGCTTTTGGTATTATTAAAAGTTGTTGTATCAAAACTCATAAGTGATAATAAATTACAAAGTTCCTGAATTAATTTGGATGCTCACCACTTTAGGTACAGTAACCCTCAAACAAGTCTGTATGTTGATATATCTTTGTCCACTGTCTACCCAAAATAAAAGTTGTGCTCAAGGAAAAACATTGTTTTTGTATTATGGCAAAAATAAAACACTTGCAGATAGTGCACTATCAAGCAGTAGGCAGATCACAAGTGGTACAATTTGAGTAGGCTTGATTAAATTAAGGCGCTTGTTCAAGTGAGATAGGCACGAGTTACAGTGATACAGGTAGGCAGGTTACGAGTAGTCTCGTTAAAAGCAGCATTGAGTTGGGCACTAGTAGCACCAATACGGGTGGGCGTGATTGCTTAATACCAGTATTGCTAGTACAAGTGGTCAAGATACAAGTAAATTTGGTGGAAATATCGCCACAACGAGTGTACTGGGCTTGCTTGTGAGTGCTTGCCAAAGTTTATTATTGGTAACTTTGTAGCTACGTCAGGTCTTATCTGGTTTGTCAACTGATAAAGTTCACTAGGTAAAAACTAATTTTCGGGTTTTTAAAACTTTAAAAGAGAATTATTCGATTGAAAAACATTATTTTAAATATTTTTTGAATCTAATTAGTTTTTGTAATTTGTTACCAAATTAAATTATTCAAGTTTTTAACAATCTAAAAGTCAGCTTTGTAATAAATATTAAATATCATTATCCTAAAGTTTCAAAAATTAAAAATATAAACAAGAAACAAAGTCATTAAAATTGTTTTGATTTTAACGATCGTTAACAAAAGTGCAACTATGTGTTTTGAAATAAAAATAGTTACAATTTCGCAAATATTTTAAACGCTAAGCTATTAAAATTTAAAAATTCAGTTTTTTTTGTAACTTAAGAAATTGGATTTAGATTTAGCTCAATGTGCTTTTTTAGCTTTGTATTTGGAGTTTGATTTCGTATAAATTTAGCTTAAATTGGCTTTCAGTTTTGGATTTAACTTAAGCGTAGAATCCATAAATAGTTAAATTAAATCAAACCTATTTTTTTCGGAGATGCAAAAACGTTTTCTAATCGCACCAGGAGCGATTTGATATTGTTCACTTTTATGTTGGTGTTTGATTGTTAGGGTTTTATTTCTCACAAATACTTTTAAAGTAACGATTTTTAGCAAGACTAATTGTTTTAATGTCCTACTTTCAGAATATAATAAGAAACTTAGTCCGGAGGTATGTGACGACAGAACAAAGACAAGCAGATAATCAAGGTAAATACTTTTATACAACTTACCTACTTCTTAAAAATATTCAAAATTTGTGAGTTTCATGTATTTTTAATATTTTATTTATTAAGTTCTATTGTATTTGTTTTTTTACGACGGCAACTGTTGAAAAAACTATTTATGAATACCAGGAGTTACTGAAGGTAAGCATCATCAATTAGGCCTCAAATATTAATTTAACAAAATACTATTATACACCCTTTGTTTTCCTTATTAAACCTATAGGGTTAGATACATTTATGCAGTAACGTATTTTAGAAAGCGCTTGTTACATATATTTACACAACTGAACATTGTAAGTATCTTCCTACTCAGAATGTACTAATGCAAACACACTACCAAATAAAGCGTTTATCAGCCAAAATTATAAGAAACTCAGCGCAAGAATTGGTTTATTTTTTTAGAGTCGCTAATCTTTTCTATGATGCTTTACCCCATCTTCCATGGCATTAAAATTTTGCTTAGAAATTTGTTGAAATTGGAATTTTTATATAAATTTTATATATTTGCACTCAGATTATTTGATGAAATAGGTAGCATTAAGTAAGCTTTCAAGGTTTACTTCTTGTTTTGTGTATAGTTACTTTTATTTTCCAACATATTAAACGCTATGTATAAATAACATTATAGTATCAGATAAAGTAAATGCTCCTTAATATATTCTTAAAATTAAATATTCGAAAACTACTGCTGATTTGCTCAGCTGATACCTTAAAGGATTAAAATTTATTAATCTAGAGAATATATATTTTAGGGAACATTTTAGAAATTTTATTTAAACTCTTGTTTTTTACAGTTCCTAACTTTTGCTTCCTGCTTAGATAACCAAAGACCTTAATACAAGCAATTTCTGCTTAGGCTTTAAATTTAGACTTAACTAAAATTAAAATTTGGTCCTAGATTATTTTTTGTAAATGTTTGCTGTTATTTTTTAAACATTATTATAAGACGACGTATTTACCATTGCAGAAATAAATTATTAAACTATTTTAGTTTCAATAGCATGATGATGATAGTAATGATGATTTATGGTAATTAAAAACGCCAATTTTTAAATACAAATCAAACCAACATATAACTGAATTTGTTAAAATGTATAAAACATGCTTGCGTTAAGTATATTAGTTTTCAAGTTTCCGTTTAATCTGTAAATGACCTAGCTTCACTGATTAACAAATCACTCTGCGAGGATGCCTACAAAAATAAAAGTATTAGCGTTTTGCTTGATGAAGGAGATAGCAACAGTAGAAATTCCATCTGAATTTAGCAAAAAGAGAGTCAAACATCTTAAAAGAGCTTTGCAATGCTAACATCGCTAGCAGCATTTGGAGTTGTTAGGCAACGTGTTAAAAAATTTAAAAATATATTTTAAATTTAAAATTATTTCAGACGATGTGAATGAGATAAAGCAAGACATCTCAGCGTTTCGTTGTGAGTTGTTGGAAGTTTTGAAGAACTCAGGAATGAATACAACATCTGTAACTGGTTTGGGACAAGGTAAACTATTTACTGTAAGGTTTTACTCAATAAAGTTTCAGGTAAAAGATCTTGTATTTTCTTGGACTTTAAGTTAACTCACAAAATATACGAAATTTACCTGACACATGCAATTTGCTTGGTTTTTTTGTTTTTGCAATATAGTTTAAAACTTAAAGACTAACGATAGGTGTAGAAAAAGGGTAAATAAATTCAGTGGCACGCACTGAAATATATGTTCAGAATGTTCTTTAGCACTAGAGACAATGCAATTTAACTAGCTAAAGTTTTAAAAAGTTTTTAATATAATTTTCAGGCTCAGGTGGAAAAAAGAATCGTCAGAGAGAACGTCGACTCATGAAAGGTTTTAATATTGCATCTGCTCCTCCGGCCAACACTTCTCCTATCCTGTCTGGCGTTTGCGAAATAGAACCTTTTCTAGAGAATGAAGCATCTCTTTATGATAAAAAATCACCAAAGGTGCGCAACATTTTCTTAATTAACTTGTGATGATTATGTTATATACTGTATAATTAATTGAAGTATGTAGTTATAACTTGGTTTAAAGTAAGTGTAAAGATATAATATTAGCAAATTCACTTATGTTAAAATAAAGTATTGGCATAACCTAGGACACTGCTTGCCTGATAAACACTTTTACTGTCCTATCGGTGATTAATCTTGCCTTTAGTTTGGAATTCAGTCCAACCGCCGCCTGTATCCTGCAACGTGCAGTGCTAATTGCTCTTTTCCTCTGCCTGGCAATTACATGCTCTGGTGAAGCCTAATATACTACAATATTATTGGATTATTGTAAGATATCTGAAGTATTTTAGATGGGACTAAGGAAAGTAACCAATAAACGTAGAAAATGCAGGTAGTGGATACTAGGCAGACTCTACGAATTGCCCTGACGCCGGACAGTTTAAATTTTTGTGGGCAAAGATGGTCTTAAATCAACCTAGATAAGGCAGCTCAGTAAAATTAAATTTATTGTTCAGGGAACATCAGGCGAATTTTATTTTAAACGATCATTATTAGGCTTAGTCAGGCAGAGCAAAATTTGTAAATCAAGGAAATCAGGCCTATTATGTAATACTTATATGACTGGTAAAACTTTATTATCAACATTTATTGAAAACCTATAATTTACAACTCTTATAAAATTACAGATTTCACATGCAGATAGCCAAGCTCGACACATGCGTGTAGTTAAAATTTCAAATCCATTTCAAAGCGAAAGGGTGAGAAAGTTTCCCATTATGACTGATCTCCGCCACTTGATGTGGAACGAACAGAAAGGCTGAATTAGTCAATTTTTAAACGGTATTTTTAACTTTTGTCAAGCTCAGACAATATCTTGTACTGATTTAACATTTATTGGTTGTCACACGTCATCATAATTATGGAGTAAAAATCCGATACAAAGTATATATATAGAGCAATAGGCCAATAAATTATATGCCGCCGCCACATAGCTATCAGAAATCAGCAAACGTTTAATATAGAAATATGTTCAATATTTTGAAGTAAGATTTATAGCGGTTTCATTGTGTTTATACATTAAATAATACAAAATATTCCTCGTAGCACCATAACGACATATTTAAAAGACGTAATTAATGATTATATACTACACATAATATAGGTATAATATTTATTAATATTTATACCGCGAGCTTCTTAATTCTTCTAAACGCCCGTCTTTTACTCAAAACAGCGCTCTTTATCCCCGGGAAATAATCAAGACTAGACTTACAATTAGACTTGAGGGCATTTTTTAATTTAAATACAAATAATTGAGCTTGTATTGTAAGTTATAGCTGCTAACTGTTACTTTAATTGGTGACCCAGGAGCTATTTGAAGCTTTACGATATTTGAGTTTTTTCAAACATTTAAATGTTTCATATTAGATTTAGTAAGGAGGCGTGCTTTGGTGAGCAGTCAGAACTGCAGAATGTAACGAAATTTGCAGTCTCAGACCTTGCTTTAATCGTTGACCACTGCTAATCGTTAACGGCTCTGTGTTATACAATTAACGCCCCTGGATGGTTAATTTAAACCCATTCTCCTACAGTGCTCTTAAGTGACATTTTCTAACTGTAGGGGCATTGGGAATGGGGCTGTTTTACTGTGGAAGAGGAGCGGAAATAAATGTTAGGCTTAATATGACCGTGACAGCCTAATGCGGTAGCCTTCTATAATCTCACCCACAGTGGGTCGTTGAGCCTGGTTGTAATAACTTCAGTTAAATAGACCTAATTAATATATATTGTTTCCCAGTAAACCAGCCAGTCCTGCAGACGGCATTTATCGCGGTTACGAATAATACTAAAGTATGCATTAAGTCATATTAAATGAATTATCAGACCTAAACTATTTGCTAGATTCTAAGTGATGCGTACTGCGGACTAAAATTAAACGAGGATTAGTTAATCATTACAGCAAATTTTAAATTTATTTTAAACTAAATTTAAACTTCTTTCTATGTAGTCAGTTGTACGCCGGACGCCAGGTAATAATTTAGAATTTAAGATTAATGTAATTTGACTGAATTAAATGTTTTAAATGCTAAAATCAAACGCAATTGCACAACACGATTTGATATTTACAAAATGTTTTTATTCTTTTGAATTTCATGAATTAGAAATATTCGGATTTAGATTCAGACTTCTATTAAGTTAATAAAGAACATCTATAATCAGTCATGGTTAAGAATTTACTATCTTTTGTTTTATTACAAAGGTAAATAAAGGGTTTCTATTTAAGTAAATATTAGGTTTTTGATTTCATTAAATGAAAATATTTAGATCCAATTACGGATTTTGATTTCATTATTAGGAAATTTTCATGTCAAGATTTTGATTCTTATTTTATCAAAAAATTTCAGATTCAGGTTTGGATTTTGATTTTAATGTTATAAGAAATGTTCAAATTCATAGTTTCGGATTTGTATTTTATTAAGAAATATTTTGATTAGGATTTTGAATTTCATCAATAGAAAATATTCAGATTTAGCTACTGTGGGCCCGAAGTAGATGCTGAGCTATTAGCGAATTTTGACCTCAACAAATGAGTTAAACATTATTTTATCAACGCTAAAAGACTATCCATGGGTAGGCAGTATTTCATCAAAACAGAAAAGGCTATTCCTAATGTTAAATTAAAGCCTATTCGAAAAGTTGATTTCTTTAGTATTTCCTTTCAGAGCTGTAAAGAAGAAAATCCCCGTTCACGTATTTCCTTCCTTTGAGATACAACAATAATTTAAGAGGAGATGGTTGGTCGAAGTACTACTTTTCCTAATTTATTTTAAATTAATAATTGGATCTTTCTGGCTAAATGAGAGGTTGTGCGATGGGGAATAAGAATATTTAAGACCACGTTACTTAACTATCTATTCTTTACGGTGGGTGAGACTGGTGAGCAAATATAAATAAACGGATGCACTTTAAAATCTAATGAATGAATGCACTACCAGGTCAACGTACTCAATCAGAATTCAGCTTCACTGGATACTTGGTTGGGTCCTGGCTGGTTAATTTAAGTGAACTTAATAAACATGGAATTAACGCTGTATTGACCTACGACCTTCAATACCTACTTACTGTTTATTTTATCGTGAATCTTAAACTTGGAAATAAACTTAAATCGATATATTTTCTACGAACGATAACGAAAATGAAAATACGAGTCAGAAGTATTTCATATAAAATTTCACGTAACGAAGTAAGAAATTTCTACGAGCGATATAATTTTGACTGCTGCTGATGCCAATTCAAAGCCAACTCATCGAGATTCATAAATCTCAGCTCAAAGATGCATTCGACTGATGTTTTTTTTCTTTATCTGCTCTTTCTACTTTTTCATTGGCTTGAGGGACTTTTCCCTCGAAACTGAATTCTAACGATTGAGACACGTGACAACGGATCCTTCTCGATTCTGGAACGTAGTAGAAGATTCCTAGAGGCCGTCAATAATTTCCTTCTCAGAGAAGGGAACTTACGGACTGAAAGACAGACGGACAGAAAGACCGACATACCGAAAGACAAACTGACAGACAAAGTTATAATTTGGCTGACATTATTTATGGACTCCGCGTACTTAAAGTGATAGCTTGGAATTGAGGATTTAATAAATAATTGCAAAGTTTGTTAACATTTCTTATTAATCTCCCTGGAGTAAATTAATGCCATGGGAGTGAGGATATAATAAATAAGTGATAATTTTGTAGACGTCGTTAATGAAACCTCCCCCTGCCCCTGAGTTGTAGTAATAGCAGCGGAATAGATATCAATTCATTTAGTAATAATTTTGTTCACATCATTTAGAGACCACACCGGAGTAAAAGCAGTAGTTTGGGAGTAAAGATGTAATAAATAAGTAAAAGTTTTGTTCATTTCCTTTATGGACCACCCCGAAAATAAAGTAATAGCATGGGAGTTGGTATATAATAAATAAGTAAAAAATTTGTTGACATCATTTGTATACCACACGAGAGTTGCATTAAATAATGTCATGGGTAGTGGTTGTGGCACTAGTTAAGCATTTATTACAATGAATGTTACTAGTTGCTGCAAACATCGCTGTTTAATGTTTAAAATCTTCGACACAAAGAATGACAGAAGAAGCGTAGGGGCCGGAAACCAATGGCCATCTAAATTTACCAAAGTTTTGAACCCACTCTCCGGCCTTGTTACCTTGTCAAGCATTGCGTAAATGGCTGTTTATTAAGTGGGGCGTCTTGTTTCTTCAAAGTGACACACCCTCGACTTTGTTTGACCCCTAATTGACATTACAGTAAAGTACATATAGCGACTAAGAAATGAAAATTTAGAAAACTTTTGAAACTTGCTTCTTACAACTGCTGATTTCGCCGACAGACATACAAAGGACAGACAAACCAATTTTACTAAATCCTCAATGATTTCTAAAGTTCATGATCTAAAGAGTGATACTTTGGTTGACATTATGTTGGGACTACCCCTGAGTTAAAGTGACGACATGGTTGTAGTTTTGTAACTTGTGCACAATGTAAGTAGTTAGTAGTTTGTTCAATTTCACATTAGGAAATATTGAGCACAACTTGAAGAACAATTGTGCACAATCACAGATTGTTCTACTATGATAAATCCCATATGGGAAAACACCAATTGTTAACAAGTTACAACCCTACATGGGAGTGAGGAAACAGTAATGTAGTGATAGACTGTTTGACATTATTTATACGCTATTTCAAACCAATACAAAAATGCGGTGGCGCATTAGTTGAAGTGTGAAAGTTGTTTGAAGGAAATCAGTTAAAAGCTGTGGCCTGTAAGTGGATTCAAAAATTGCCAATATGCAATATGCTTAGAAGCCCCCACTCCCCCCTCTCCTTCCCCACAACGAAATTCTCTTCGTGTCTGAAGTAGCAGACCATCATGCCACAGAACTACAGACTACGACTACTGACAACAGTAGCTGAGATTGGTTGGGTCTGTACTATAATATATACTTGTATTTGGCCCGCAAAACTTCAAAATTACGTATGTACATGTGCGTTCTCAATTGTTTACACAAATTTATCGGTTTTCGAGCAGCTCACTTTTCTAAATTTTGAAATAGGTCCATTCAACTGTTAGTTGTAAAAAACTGGGTAGTCCGATCGACCTCAAAAACAATTAGGCGATTTTTCCAGGCAATTGTGATTATTTAAAAGTTTTTTTATAAAAATCAGTTAAGAATTGTGACCTGTAGAGCAAGACCAACAGACAGACAGACAGACGGACATGACTATTTCTATAGTTGCTTAAGCTCAGCATCTAAAAAGCTTGAATCGCCTATTGTTAGTAATCTTCTGAGCTTAGCTTTAAACTAAAAGCAATTAAAGATGCAATTTTGAAAATTATACTTTTATATTTATAACTTAAAGACCGATTTTAATATATTAGGCTTCAAAATCAGTTATGCGAGTGCATAACATAATAAAAGATTTAGAAAGCTTTTACTACTACCAACTGGATGCTATCGCTAGATACGAAAATTAAAGTCATTAAACATACCATAGAAATCAAGGACATAAGCATACTATCTGAAAAAAGCTACGAAATAAAGACAAAACACAATCATCTATCCTTATTCAACTCCCTAGTTGGTACTAAGCTATAGAAGTTCCAAGGCAAAGTAGTAGGTTAAAGAGATCAAAACTTACTTTAAGCGAATTTCTTACTCAAATCAAAAGATATGTCAAAAAAGAAATGCTAATCCAAATAAAGAAGTTACAAGAAAACGGAAAATCAGTCAAGATAAAAGCTTATAGTAAGTGCTTAGTGACCGCTGTGATGTTCATTATGAAAAAAACTCAAAAGTATTCAAAACATAAAAACAATTTCACAACTCAACAAAAAAAGCAGCAACATACAAATAAATCCAAAACTAAAACACTCATTGTCCCTAGAAACAGAAAAAAACAACTTATGAATCTATAGCCCAGTCAACTCTCTTACAAAATACTTAATAAGCCAACGCAATAAAAACAAAACCGAGAGAGAACATGGACAGCAAACACGAAATTTTATCAAAGAATATTTCCCAGTATTCAACAACAAAGAAAACAAAAATCTTCTCCACTGCAAACACAAAATATACCAACTATTTTTTCCGTATCACTATCACCTATGTCAACTTCCTGGAATACCCATGAATCTTAAATCTACTTCACTTTGTCACATACTATGTACTTATTCAACGCAACAAACAAAACTGAGAAGACATGCAATAGGAGGAGCTATGAAAAAATTAATTTTATACATAATAGCTGTTGTTGGAGATTGTTTCGTAATGAAAAATCACCATAGCTGTTGTCATTATTATATTTAACTATAGTTAGTAATTATTAAATTACTAATAACAACAACAGCCACAGCGGCTCCAACCACCAAGACTACGGTCAAACTACTACTAATTCTACGATGATGATGATTATTAATAATTTTCTAATTTAGATCAGAGTTACACGTCAAGTTAAGGTTTTCAACCATGTGGGTCTAGATTTTTTTGGACCAATAAGTGTTTTGTCTGAAGGCAAACGTGTTAAGAAGTATCGTGTGATTTTCACATGTCTTACAATTCGTGCTATTTATTTGGAGAAAGCTGACAATCTTACAACTGATTCAACTATTAATGACATTCGGAGATTCGTTTCTAGGTGTAGATTCCCTATAAGCTTGATCTAAGATAATAGGACAAACTGTAAAAAAGCGTATCGCCAGTTGCAAATTTCTCTAAAAAAATTCGATCAAAATCAACTACAGCAAAGGTTATCTAAAGATGGTATCAATTCGATGTTAAATCTCCATCAGCTCCTCATTTTGGTTGGGCATGGGAAAGATTAATTCGATCAGTGAAAACGGCATTGAATGCAATTCTAAGAGAAAAGACTACAAAATTTGAAATACTACAAACAGTTCTTACGGTGGTTGAATACATCGTGAATAGTTGACCTTTGACCTGCGTTTCTTCGAATCCATCAGATCTCAAATCAATAGGCCTTAATGATTTTTTAATTGGTGATTCAAATGTAGTTCTTGCTCCAGGTGACTTTTCTAAAGAGTTAAGATTCAAAGATGCTTAGAAAGCTACTCAGAAGATGGTTAATAATTTCTGGACTAGAAGGGTTAAGGAGTTTCTTCCTACTTTAGTTCAACGCACTAAATGGTTACAGCAGACAGAGTCTCTTAAGATTGGAGATGTAGTAGTTCTTGTGGATCCTAACAGTTGTAGGAATTGCTTGTCTTTGGGATTTATTTCTAAGGTTTTTTCTGGTAAAGATAAAATTGTTCGAGTAGTTGATGTAACTACTAGTTCTGGAACCTACAGGCGACCACTAAAAAGAAGGTGTGTACTGGATATACACAAGACGATAGAAAAAGACGTTGATGTTGGAGATTCTTTCGTAATGAAAAATTACCATGGCTGTTTTCATCATTATATTTAACTATAGTTAGTAATTATTAAATTACTAATAACAACAACAGATACAGCGGCTCCAACCACCACGACTACAATCAAACTTCTACTAATTCTACGTTGATGATGATGATTATTAATTTTCTAATTCAGATTCAATTCTGAGATCAAACTGAACGAACATAAAAAGATTACCCTACGATTTCTACGTGTCAAAACAGTATAAAAACTACGACTTTACTATTTAAACTTGTGCACATTATTTCCAGCTGATTCAACTTTATTTATACAAACTGATTATTTAATAACAATTTAATATATTGAGGAAAAAAGTAATTATACGAATAGAAAGAAACTGTCAAATTTCAAGCGCTAGTCAATTCTCAAATAGCTGTCATAAAATACGAAATCTAATTATAAATGTGGGTACCCAAATTTACTGCTCAAAATATTAATATTAATTTTATTTTAACTAATCGCTTATACTACAAATTATGTTCTATAAATATAAACTGAATTATATTAAATTATATAATTTAAAATAAAATCTGTAAACTTTGTGTGATGGGTGTAATGCCTTTAGGCACAATAAAGATCAATTATTCAAATCAATCAATTAATCTATTGCTAAGTTTCTAGTTTTGTTTAGGATTCAACAAATGCGAGTGTAAAAACTTGTTTCAAATAAACTAGTCCTTAAGTTAGTTCATTAATTAGTAAGCAGATCGACACCGGACGTGCATTAAAATTAAAACTGAAATATCACTTTTTGTAAACTGCTAATTTCTTAGCTTCTCTGACCACTACGTGATTAATTGGTAATCGTGAAATGAATAAATGGCTTCAGGATTCAGTAGTCTCAAG
>JAQFZE010001558.1:0-17481 GCA_034695245.1 Dicyrtomina saundersi | reverse complement strand
TGGTTGGTTGGTTGGTTGGGATGAGATCGGAATGTCTACCTTTTCGAGTTTTCAAACATTTTCTTGTATCCAACCTCAATTACCCCGCAAGTCTCTTGACGCACCGGTAGAAAGCATACAACCTCAAACTCCAACTTGAACTTTCTCAGTCACTCTCTCCCTGCATCACTAAACTCAATCTATACATCCTTACACTTCCAT
The DNA here is from genome assembly GCA_034695245.1 of Dicyrtomina saundersi. Classification (NCBI taxonomy): domain Eukaryota; kingdom Metazoa; phylum Arthropoda; class Collembola; order Symphypleona; family Dicyrtomidae; genus Dicyrtomina; species Dicyrtomina saundersi. The sequence continues at coordinate 17,280 of JAQFZE010001558.1, read as the reverse complement.
TCAACAGCAGAGCCGAGCCACTCCATGCTCCTCACTCTCCTTAGTCAGAGGCTCACATTTCTATGGAGACACACACACAGAGACAGAGGCACACCTCCCCACTCAACTCCTACCCCCAACTCTCTCTCTATCGTCTCTTGTTCTTGTTCCTCTTGTGGTTGGTCTGGGATCTGGAGAATCTGATGGATCTCTATCTCGCGTCATAGGATTGTGCAAAAGACAAAAAGAGGCCGTGTGGAAAGAGTCAAAGGAAGTGGGGAGGGAGTGGTGGTGGGTTGAAGGTGCAAGATCGATACAGCTTCTCTGACTACATAATGCAAATGAGGAAGCGTCTATACTATTTGTCTCGGATTTGTTCCCTATTTGTCTACCTATCCATATCCATTGACTTGTTCCGCTCCCTTTGGACTCCTATAGGAGTCGGTCGGTATCGGTCTGGAATCTTGTGCTGGCTCTAAATCAGCGGGCATTATGTATTTCCACGTTGTCCCTCTGCCTATGAGCGTTTGGTTGGAACTTGGAAAGCTCTTTTCTTTCTGTCCTCTCGTCGTCCCGTGTTGAGAGATGATCAGCGGGATGAAGGTGAGTGAAAGAGCAGTGGAGAGGCACTCGCACACAACTCCATAGATAGACTACGGAAATGGAAATCATCGGAGCGATTTGTTTCATCCAGTCCTCCCCTTGTTTCTTCACAAATCAACAGGCAATAAACAAAAATAGACTGACAACGGGGAGGTCGATATTTATACATGGCAAAGCTCTTCTCTCCCAACTTCAAGTTGAGTGACTTAATTTGCCTCTGAGCTCTTTTAAGAAGTGTACAACGACGGGACGGACGAGGAGGACGACGACGAGGAACTCTGATGAGTTGGGGAAATCTTGTAGAACAAGCAATATTACATGGCTGGACGAATATCAGACGATAACGGATTGATGACTTGCCTTCCTCCAGTATCATAATATTCCTCCTTCCTCTCCCACCATCTTCCCCACTGTCAGTCAGCCACAGCTCGAAATTTCCATACATTTATACAGATGAGTCTACACGGATCATATTATGGCCATCATATAGCCATGAGCAAGACTCCACAAGCCCATAGCCTCACATTCACACATTAGCATGGCACACACTCATTCCAAAGGGATAATGGTTTAGCTCCTTCTCTACAGATATATATCCTTCGCATTTTGCAGTTCCCAGTCGTCGTCCTCGTCTCAGCGCGTGTTAGTCGACGACAGAAGAATTATTACAGCAGTGCCTTAGAAAAGCATCATCATCATGTGCTCCTCAACAACAACTACTCTCCTCGCTTCACATATGGAATTAAAACCTCGTCTACACATTAAAGTCCATATGTAGCCAGTCTCCCTATAGATGTAACCTACGTACCTAATAAGGTATACGTAGGTACATGGTGGGATTATTTAGCCTCCTGGTCTTCGCACTCGACAGTCCTGGCTGGCTTCGCCACGTTTACGTTATTTGCCAACAGACAGACTTGTATCTATTACTGGAGAGGTCCGTCGAGAAAATGAAAATGCAACTTGAGAGACACAAACTATGGAGCTCTCTCTCTCCACGTGTACTTATCGTTAGTCATCATCATCCTTCGCAGCCAGAATTTTCCAAGTCGGAGAGTCTCATGCATATAAATCGTAATGGGAAATAGCATTTACGATGTTTGGATAAGAAAGGGGTGAGTTGAGACATTGACCGAAGCATCCCTACAGAGCAGAGATGAGATGAGATGAGATGAGATGGGTAGGTAGTACCCAGTAGTGTTTACTCTGAAATGACTAAAAAACATAAAATGCAAATAGTCAAGAGAGAAACCATCTAGGTACCTCCATCTTCCTACCTCCCTACTTCCAGGTTGGTAGGTACTGTACTACCTGGGTAGACTCCCTATACCTATACCTATACCTATGCCTATATCCGTACTTCAAAACTATCTCTCTGAGCATTGAACACGGACTCATTTCTATTCTCATTTGTGAGAGCGACGCCTCTGTAAAGCAACTCTGTGTTTGGTCTCCGCTTAAATTCTAGCCTTTTTATTTCCATGTAGGTACCTAGGTATGTGATAGTTACGTGTATGAGTGTGGAGTGAGACTGGATGTAGGTAGGTAATGTAGGTAGGTAGGTAGGTAGGTAGATATCAATTTTGTAACTAACTGTTTGGATCATTATGAGTTGATTTCTTCCGCTGAGAGTAGTTTTGATTATGAAAGGAGGGAGTCTCGACAAGTGAGGAGGCAGTGGGAAGGGAATGACAAGTCAGGTTTGTTGGGTTAGATTCAGTGACCGTGTGGGATTCAATTTAGGCTTCATTTTACATGAGATGGAGAAAGAGACGGAAGATCTGTGGGGACTTAAAAAAGCTTTTATGTTATAGAAGGTTATACATAGCTTTTAATTTCAAAGGTTATAGGCTCTACGTCGTACTATGTAAGTCGCTCTGCTCGGGAGTTTAAGAGGGCATAATATGCTGGAGCTGGAACTGGAACTGGAACTGGAGGAGAGTCTCTCCCATATGATTTACAGTACAGGGAGCTACACAGGCGCTATACTGATATCAGTAGTGACAGAGGAACCTATATTTACTTAGCTACATACATCCTTTTGGTTTTTGGGTAATAGTGAGCGTACGGCAGGAGCGAGGAAAAAGGCGTATGTGGGGATTGAAGAGTAAATATTTGTAAACGCTCAGCTCGCCAGAAAATTAAGACTTAACTGAATTGAACTGGCGAGTCAGGGAGAGAGAGAGAGAGTGAGAGCACAGTTTGATATTACGCTCTTCAGCTTTGATGGAAATTAGTAATGACTTTAACAATTAGTTAAACATGAACAAATGGGCTATATATTCTCTGCTAGTGGCCGAATCTCTGAGGAATTCCTCGGCACACACACACACATCAACCCATCCAGCCCAGTCTTTACTCTTTACCTATACCTAATATACTCTCAAGACCCAAGCCAAACCAAAGCAAACCAAACTCAGTAGTCAGTCAGACACAGGCCCAAACTCGACAAAATCCCATCCATTCAACCAAAGAGTCGGCAATTTCTCTCAATTCTCTCTCTTGTCTCCACCCTCGGTCACTCGTCCACTCGTTCATTCATTCATTCATTCATTCATTCAACAAGAGAACACATCATCATCATCATCCTCCTCGTTCCTCCACACACACAATCCACACAATACATCCAATATCCTGAGCATTTTAGCATATTTACATCTATACCTACAATCTACAACACAAATAGAGCCCACCGCTTCCCAGCACACCGCACCGCATCTCAATCTCCCGCACCACTACCACCACAAGGCCTCTCTCCTTCTTCATTTTTTTATTTCGATTTTGACAAATATATACACAATTATTTTCCTTCTTTTTTTTTAATACTTTTTACACGACCTTTCAACATTGAACAAGAGGGAAGAGCCGCTGAAAAATCCTCAAAATTCAAAGTATCGGTTTATGCGAATTAGATACATACAATTCTCATGTTTATACTTTTAACTTTAACTTCCCTCTTCCCTTCCACATTATTTGTCGTCGTCTAGCCACTAAATGTAGGTATCTCTTGTATGTGTACTTTTTTTTCGGAGTACAGATCATTCGAGAAGAAAGTTTTCCAAGTAAGTAGGAGATGAAGGAAGAAGTTTTCAGACTTTGAAAAACTTGTATATAATGCAGTGTATGTATACTGTATACTGCCATGCCGTAAGTGCCTGCCTCTATGTGTAACCGCAGATCGTAGATATTTAAATACTTTCCATGTATAACTATGAGTATTATGGCTGCTCGTTATGGAGGTATACAGGAGAGAAGGATTTCTAAGTAGGTAGAAGATGCAGCGAGGGATGGTGATGGTGGCGGAAAAGACACGGTGTCTCCTATAAGGTGACAGTCTGCTCACAATTACAAAGCCACACTGTCCTCCATCTCACAAGCTAATTAGTCAAAATCGTTTTGTGCGTCGGTGGCTTCAAACAGTGTCTCGCATCGTTGCTAACCATCTCATGCGCGTATGGAGCGGATAAAATCTTACAAAGGCTATACAGAGACACATACTAATAGTACAGTGGCAGGACTCAGAACCAGGACACATGAGTCTTTTTTCTCTGTCCTACCCCGACAAAAAAATTAGGCTCACATCATCGGGTCAGACTGTGTAAATTGTCATATAATTGTACTAATTCTCGGGAAATGGATCTTCCACTAGAATCCTATAGTAGGTACGTATAGTCATTAGCGCAATCTTGTGGTCATGGACTGTGTACACCAGTCCCAGTTCCAGTCATGTCCCGGCCCCGACAAACGTCCGTAATGACTAATTATATAATTGTAAAATAATATGTATATAGCTCTCTTCTCCAACGTCAGAGTCAGAGGTAATTTACTCTGGTGGATGTCGATACAATTACTTAAACATTATTGCCATTAGGATTAGAATTCGAATTCGAATTAAAATGAGATTAGGTGAGTGTCATGCTCGCAATTAAGTTAGTAGTAAGAGGATTGTGTGTGTGTGTGTGTGTCGCATTCAACTTGAAAAGAAATGATCATTGGCACTGGTGTGACAAATAAGATCAAATCTCCTGATTACATTTTTTTTTATGTGGGTAATAAATTTGACTATGTGGTAACACGTGCTACTATTGTAGCCCGGACGAGAGCCTGGGAAATGAAAAAGCAGTTGACTCAAAACTTTTTTCTACTCCTATGTGTAAAAGTTATGTTGTTTGAGTGTAGATACTACATATATTTGGATATACAGGGGAGATAATAATATGGTTTTTTTTTAATTTGTGGAGCCGTAGGCTTAAATAATACAAACAGAGAGAGAGATATGAGGATGAGACTCTCGGCTCGAGCGAGTGGATACAGTGTCATGTAATATGATTATATAGAGTGGCTATCAACTTAACTAACTAGTGAAACCGTAATGAATGCTAATGAAGTGGGGACTGAGGAAAGATAGTGAGCAGAGCGGGTGAGAGTGAGAGATGGCGTTTGTTTGGGAGGGCAGGGGGAATCGAATGTGAATGTGACATAATTGTATCTCTTGGAAACACTTTTCCTCCTCATGAAAGCTATGAAAGCTCATATCCATAACACAGGGCGGCCTGACGTATGAGAGAGGGAAGATGAGCAAAGTTGCCTTTGGTTTTGGTTGAGACTCAGGAATCAAATCAAGACTTCCATCGCATCCTCAACCTATGTGACTATGTGGCAGGCAGAGTGCACATCAGCTGTCAATGGGTCTATTACTATTCATACTAAAGACCACACGTGAGCCACTCTTAGCCTTCGATCTACCTTCTCTCTATCTATAAATGCAGCGAGGCACTCTATAGGGTCTTCTGTCGTCGTCGTCGTCGTAGTCCATAGTTAGGTGAGAAATAATAATAATAGTATGTAAACTGTGCGGCTCACACAAAGTATGTAGGTATCTACGTACGTCATTGCTCATAGTGCAGGGAGATATGTGTCTGTATGATGATGAGAGAGGACGGGATGGGGACGGCGGCGGTTACGGGAGTGACAGCCTTAAGTTCCGTTTCCCTTTCCCGGACTCCGCGCCACGTTTGCATAAGCCGCCCTGTCTTTTAAGTTCCTATCTCCGTCTCACCAAACTTAATGTTTGCTTTTCAAAAATGGCATTTTAATAAGGCGGGAGAGAAAATGACAAAATAATGATTGGGCGAGAGAGTTTGAGAGGTTGAGTCTCTCCTCGGGTATGTAGGTACGTGTGAATGGTCGGAGTATGCACATGACGTGTGTATGGTTTTCCCTGAGCCCATCAGCTCAGTCCCGTTCCGTCTCGTCTCTCATCTCCGCTACTTGTTGTGTAACTCTTCCTCATTTAATCCGATTTCCTCTAATCGCCAACAACTGTGCTTTCCCCAAACAAGATAGACCCTAGTTTGTTCAATCAGGGATTCCCACTCTGGACCAAATCGACCAAATTGACCAAATTGCCACCCCCATTGAAAGAAATACGGAGGCGGACGATGATCATGATCATCATCTCCGTCCGTCTCTCTCTGTACATCTCGCTCAGCGTTCCCCAGTCCTCCACTTCGTCTTCTCCATCTCCTTCTTCGTCGTCGTCGTCGTCCCGGTCGCTCGTCTTGGTTTGGTGTGTGGAATAGAAATGGGAGAACATCATCCCGGCCCATCACTTTTAGCAAGGCGTTCCCTCACAGCAGCCTCCTTCAGCCGCGCTCTCCCAAGACACCCGCCATTCCCAGAAAAATGATCACACTCGAAATCAAATCGTTTCTACGAGAGTGAATCGAGCAGGAAATTGGAAACTACACGCTACGCTTATTTTTAACACTATCCTTCACACACGTTATTAATACCCGCTATTATTTATAAGCCCCTTCACACTGGGAATTACACGCTGCTCAAATCATGTGCCCTCTCATTCATCCCTACGCCGCCCTCCTATCATTCAACTCACAGCTATATATGCTCCTCCGCTCCGACTCCGACTCCGACATGTATACGGATACATTACTATCTCCTACTACCTACTATAGCTTTAGTGAGGAGCGTGAACGGGAAAAAAACATCTCTTACCCAACCATTCATTTTTGAACACAGGGCATGGAGACTGACTGACGGAGTGAGAGCGAGCGAGAGAGAGCTATGGAGCTTTTTCTCTCCAACATAAAGGTGGTCATGGCCACACACAGACACACACACAGACAACCATAGGACCCGGGATGAATTCCGAATCGGAAGTGGACAGATGATAATATGGGAGAGACTCTCCTCTATAGAGTCCGCAGCGTCCGCGTCCAGTCAGCGTGACCCTTTCATAATATTCCACAGAGAGGTACATTAGATGACATTCTCATCATCCGCATCACTTCCTCCATATTCATCCTCGCACTCTCTCCTCCTCCATGCATAATATTAACTACAGATGACCTTTCAACCGGCAAGACAGATGATCCTTTCACCATTCCCTCACATTTTTCATTCTCTCTCTATGTACGCTCACTCCAGACTCCAGAGAAATATAATAGATGCTCCAAAATGGAAATCCACACCACCTTCCGAATCAGACGTTTATCCTTGGATTGGATTTCGATGTGAATGAATCTCTATACAGTCTTTACAGGCACCATAATTTAATATCAACTTATTCCCTTATTATCCTGGCATTCCCATTCATACTACTCGATAGGCACACACAGACCAGGAGTTAAGAATTCTTTTCTCAGATTCCTCGTTTTTTCTTTATCATTTAGCATCTTCCGCCTAGTCTCTTACATAGACAACATATGGGAGTATGGAGACGTGGAGAGAGTGCCGAGGCCGAGACGAAAACCGAAACCGAAACCGAAACCGGGAGACTGATTGACGAGATGGAAAAGTTGAGATTCTTACAATTATAAAATGTCTGTCCGTCCGTCCGTCCGTCCGTCTGTCTGTCTTTTCCCGTCATTTTCTCTCGAAAGGAAATGAAATGGAGAAAAAGAAAAAAGAAAGAAATGAAAAGAGGAGTTAATCGAATTGAGATGGAGAGTGTATATGTCTCAATTAAATACGTGTGGAATGAATGAGGGTTTGATTTGATAGTTGGAAACCAAGTGGAGGAATAATGGAGGGAGTTTGAAGTAAAGGCGCAGACGGGATTAGAGACTCTATATATAGTCCTATATAGTTCTCCACTTATACTCATATATAGACACACAGAGGCTCGTAGAGTGACAGTGCAGAGCTATTTTTCCACCTAAATATAAAATTATACGTAGGTATTACATACATCCATATAGTTGATTCTTTCCTTCCACTTACACCCAAACCATTCCATACACTGGGCTGAGTGGGAAAGGAAGAGAGGCAAAGTATTTTTCTAGAGACGCGTGTGAAAAACGAGTTGGATGATGCGCTATAAGAATTAAAGAGACTGCATTCACTTTGACAAAGGATTCCGTCTTGAGAGCAATACTTTCAGTTGGATCTTCTTAAGAATCTTGAGGCAGAAATCCAGTTCTTTCCGGTGATGATGGGTGTCGGAGGGCAAGACGAAGGAAGGAAGGAAGGAAGAGCGTGGAAGACAGTGGAAAGTCTTCTCCCGGAGTAAGTCTTCCAAACCAGTCAGTTTCTTCCAGCAGCCTCCGAATTCATGTACCTACTTAGTTAGTTGAGATAGATAAGTGTGTATCCTTTCGAAATAACAAAGCAAATGCATTGAGAGAGCGAGTGAGCGAGCGAGAGTCCAAGTCCAACGGCAGCCGATCCCGTACGCCGTACATAGTCTTCATCTCCATGAGGAGAGCCGTTCGTACGCGACGTCCTTTACCTATACGTACTTACCTATAGTTTTAAGTCTCCAATTGGAGGGAAGTACATACGTTGAGGACGGGGTATAGGGAATGGCGGGCAATGGGAGCCTAATTACCCGGCCCATTAGGTACATTCGAATCAAATGAGAGAATATATATCGGGCAAAGTATTTTTTTGGTCCCCATGCCGAGATAAAGTTCTGCGGACTCGCTCAACCGGAAAATGGAACCATCTCTTCGGTGAAGTCAGGATATAGAGATGGAGGAGAACCTGCGGTTCTCCGGGATCTTCTCTCTCTTCGGCTCGAATCTCTGCTCCTATATCCCGCTATTCCCATCTTTCTATCCCAATCCGTAAAGTCCCCATAGCAACACACACACACACACACACACACTGCTTAAGAAACAAAAGACAAAGCGGAGGAGTGAGTGTAGTGTGTTGTAGTAGTAGTCTTTGGTGCGGTAGTCGGTTTCGGTTCCGTAGTGGTATTTGCTACGGTAGGAGTTGGGATCCAAACAAAACCGATTCGCTACCTTCACTCCACACGGCTATGACTGACACTACTACAGACGAGGAGCCTCCTATAGAGTGGTACATAAGCTAATAGGAATAGTAATGGTGGTGCTCCAGCTGTCCTACATACTCCACCATCCTCTTAAGACCTATCTTTGTCTCTGCCTAAACCTCATTCAAGATAAAGATTTTGGCTCCGACTCAAATTAGTAGAGCAATCAAGGTTTAATTGTCCTTGTAAATGCAGCCTGCTACTTGATAAGATTTACTTCTCTCGTCTTTCTCTCTCTCTCTCTCACTCTCAGCCTCTGCCTCTCCGTCTCCCTCTCGTACGCGTACATATCCCAATCTCTTCCTTCCACTCTCAGCGCACTTCAGCTAAAGGTTAAGCGTACACAAGTATATAGAGATAGTCTTAGACTTAGAAACGTCTCCTAATTCATTAGCTTACACTCGACCTCCAGCTCCGGCTCTTTCCCTCCTTTCCTCCCCAGTCTTTCACATTCGTAGCATTAGTTATCTGTTGGTATTGGAGTTGATCGTGAGTGAGTGTGTGTGTGTGTATTTGTGTGAAGCACATGGCTGGAACTGGAGTATGTGGAATAAGCCGAGGCACGGATTCCCTTTCAGATGCGCCAATGTGTCAATTTGTGTGTGTGTGTGTGTAGGTAGTTGAAGGCATATACATAATGTAATGTAGAGTATTGACGGGAGAACAAGGACAACACGCATCGATCATCTCTTAAGTACTTCATTCCTCCTCGACTCTGTGTGTTTTATCTATTCTACATACTCTATACGCTCTGCTCCAGCTCTGCTCTCTCTCTCTCTCCTGTGCTCTGCTAGATTGCTGAGATGTAATGCGACGGGAGGAAGATGAGAGTGTGACAGGGAGGCTGGAAGGTGCCTAGAAGCTTCTTTCTGCTTTTTCTCCTGGAAATCCATTTAAAAAATAGGTGCTAGCTTTCATAGACTTTGGCGATTATGCAAAAAGGGTAAATCTTCATGGGAATGGAAGCAGACGTGTGAAAAAGCGATGAGCGAGACAGAGACAGAGAGATGTGGGGAAAGGGCGACTGTGATAGAAGATGGAATCATATAGACTCACTCTCAGATACCCTTCCCTCCATCCAACCATCCAACCAACCAACCAACCAACCAACCATTCATCCAGCAAACCCGCTCCTCGCACTCATCCATCCAAGAACCCAAAGAACAAGAAATGCATCAAAGACGGAGGATAATATAATATTATAGACTTGGATTGATCTGACTATGAAGAGCATCATATAAAAAATGCATTTTGCCATCAGAATGATTGCCAAGCCAAGTCAAGTCAACCTTTGGCGACGAGGACGCGGAGAAGAAAGCGACAACGACACTCGAATGTTGAGAATGTGACGTGACTGCACTCAGTCAGAGTCAAGCAAAGTAGAGCTCCATGTGAGGGAAATTCTGGGAGAGATTCTAAGACAAAGTGAGAAAGAGAATAAGATAGGTGAAGGCAGGTGCTGGGAGAGGTACTTCTTCTCACCTTTCCACCCTCCATTTCACTTGACTTTCTTCCTCTAAGTATCCAGTGTTCTCTGCTGGTAGAGCTGGAAATGTGAGGATGTTTTTAGGTATGTACCTTCCTACTTACTTAGGAGTTGATGGTGAGCTGGTGTTGGTTCATGTGTGTGTGTGTGGATGTGGATCTGTTTGTCTGGATGTGGAAAGAAGAAGAGGAGAAACAAGGGAAAGGGCTTGAGGCTAGTCTTCTCACTGGTCCTTATGAGAAGAGAAACTCCTCCCAATTCACCACATCATCATTAATTAATAGCCAACCATCTGAGAATATCTAGTGGTGAATTATGAGTGTAGATTAGCTCTCCCCTCCATTCTACGCCCAGCCTCTGTGTCAATTTATCTTTCAAAGATTTAAGCTAATTAAGAGACAATTAAGATGGGAATTTGACGAGGTTCAGAACTAATTAGTGATTCCGTAAATGCTTTTAAAAGCGAGAGCTCTACTCACTGAATTAGTAGAGCATGCCAAACCAAAGCCACACTTGATTTCCTTCCTCAGAGGAGCTCTCTCTGCCTCTCTGCTCTGGGAGCAGACGTAGAACCCGAGCCCAGCATCCGCGCTTCCACAACCATCTCCTCAGCTCACTCTCATCCTCATCTCTCTCTCTCTCGCTCCCATTCTATAGACCTCCATAGGTTATAGGTACGACGGGGACTCTGTATAGGAATTCATGTAATCCATTTATAGCCTCGTCCTTTCCACCATCTCGTCCAGATAGTTTCTAAGCAGTTGTACGTGTGAACACTGAGACTCAGGATGAGACTGAACTCACTCACAATTAGCTATTTGTACAAGAGCAATCTCTCTAGGAGTAAATGTGTAAGCTTGACTAGATAGCTTATAGGGTTGTCCTCAGTGGTTCTTTTACAACATCCTCAGTCTCCAGTCCACACAATCACACGGAGTTGAAATACAAATAAGTCCAGACCAGACCAAAGCCAGTCTACCTACTATATACCATAGCACACGTTTATAACCATTATTTTCTCCCAGTAAATTCCCGTATCCTTAACTCTATTACCTCAGACACTCAGCCATTGCACTAAATGAATGCATTAAATAGCTCTGCTCAAACACATGATTACCTCTCCTACTTAGTATGCACTACTCATTACATCTACAGGGCTAGACTTGTCTATGCATATAGACACATGCATGTATGGGAGATGTGAGTGCGGGTTGCGGTGGCTACATGCAAAAAAGGGAGCTATTATATGGAATGAATGGATGGAAATAGACACTACTCCACATGCACAGACAGAACGACAGGGAAGGAATGGAGGGAAGATAACTGGAGACGGAAGATGAGATTGTGTGGATGGAGAGAGAGAGGAGACTCATAGCGATAGTCAGTAGTGGAGGGAATACCTTGCAGGCCTAACATGCATTTTCAATTGGGAGACTTTGGACGTGAGATTGTGGATGGAATGAAAGTGGAAGAGACTGGGAAATAATGGCCAGATAACCCCAAGCAGAAGTACCTACCTACCTACCTACGTAAGTGAGGTACGCACCTACCAGCCCTATCCCTCCTGTACTATGCGGACTGCCTCAGTCAGATTGAGCGTCTCTCGTCCGTTACTCTCTCGCTCCCTGTCTATATTTTGATGGGGAGACATTGAGAAGGTGTTTGTCTGGGTGAAAAAGTGGGCGTGTGTACGGATTGAGTCTCAGCAATCTATAATTGATGGATAGAGTTTTAGTGGATGGGTATGGATGGAACGTGTTTGTGGGAGCTGGAGATGTGGTTGTGGATGTGTGTGGTGGCTCGGAATGCTTCCAACTGGGAGAAGGATGTGTGTGTAGGTGTGACGGAGATGATAGTGGGAAGGAGGTAGAGCCATAACTGAAGGAGTAGTTAAGGAGTTAAGGAAGGGAAAGGGTCAAAAAATCAGTGGGACTATTGGATACAGAGGAAGAATTGGTGGCGAGAGCCATGGAGGAGATCTGCTCATGGTTTTCCATCTCGTCGAGCACATGATCTGATCTAATGTTGTATGCATGTATGAGTATTAGAGGAGAGTCCCTAAAGTGAGTGTATGGTCGGGAGTTTTTATGTGATACTTTGACTAAATTTTCCCTACTTCTCACTTGGGAGTTTCTACCCATATCTCGGGTTTTCTAGGTTTTCTTTTTCATCTAATATTCATCACCAGAGATATGGCGAACTGCTAAGTTTTTCATAGCTTGGATGGAATTTTAAATAAATTGTGGGAGAAAATCTAATGACTGTGGGGAAAAAGAACACACCAGCAAAATTTCATGCTCCTCTTGCGTCTCATACGCTCAAATCTTTTGCAAAATTTATCTTTACTCTATCAACTAAGATGAGCATCTCTCAGAAACTCAACTACCTCACAACAAAAGTCTTTCCCTCTCGCCTCTATATATTCCCATACTCTTGTGTCTCTCCAGCTCCCGCACTTCTCAGTCTCTGTTTCAGTTTAAGTTCCAAAAGTCTCGAGTCCTTTCTTTTCCTGTCCCTTTCCTTCCCATTTACCTCATTTCCGAGCCTCTCCTATAGCTTTTAATATACGGCCGCCTGTCCTCCATTCCCACTCCCACCATCACCAAGGTCCTCAACACACATTGAATTTACCTTCAAGAATATTCTAACATCATTATTATCCTGATGGAGGGGGCACTCTCTGAGCTCTATTCCTCTTTACTGCATATACGATCCTTCCGTCTCAAAATCCCAACTTACTCATCTTCCCTCAACTCAACTAACTCTCTCTCTCTCTTTAATAACAACACATCCACCTTTACTTAGTTCCTCAGAGTTGACAACTAAATAAACTAGAGACTCATATCCTCATAATCCCATACTACACTCATTTTTTCCCATATACCATCACCATACACACTCACACTTCAAATTTATACCTACCACCTTCCCCCTTGGCTTATCTCAATTCATCCTCAGCCCGTTTCCTTATCCTTTAATTATTTCCTTCTCCTCCTCATAATATACCTTCAAGACATGGAGCACAAAAGGACGTTCTAAGCCCTTGTTCCTTTCTTAGTTTCATTTTTTATTTCTTAATAACTTAAATATTCTTCCTCGAGCAAGACTCCACGGCATAATAGTTGTTGGTTTTTAGTATGTTCTCCCGCCCTATCCTCCCATATGCAAAATTCAGTGTTCTATAGTGTTCTCTCAAAGACAAACAATTTATGAGGCCCGTGCCGTGTGCCATATAATGCCGAGCCGTACAGGCATTCCTTCCTTCCTCTGCTTCCCCATATAATAGACTCCACCTTAATATAATAGAGTTTTATGTAAGAAGTCGCGGTGGTAAAAGGAATTGGAACATAACCAAATGATAGCAAAATTCTTCCGCGAGTACACTACACAATGCCTGGAAACTCACTCAGAGCACACAGATTAGCTCCCCATGTTAATTGAAGACATGGTCACAACTGTAATTAACTCGTCAGGACAAATCTGTGTGCACTATTTGGTCCGCAGAGCCCCTAATACCTAACCACTACTACAAACTATTATTATTAAAAAATTCATAACAAAACGTAATCCATTTCGAGCCAACTTCTTGATTCTCTGTGTTCCGGACACGTCGCATAAACGACGGCGCGACGAGAGTCCGAGTTCTACGACTACCGGACTACGACGACTACGACGACGACTCTCAATCCTCCCACTCTCATCTTCCTTGGAGAACGCAGTGTTAATTTTATATTTGGTTTAATAAACTTGTCTTTCACTCCTTAAGCTTTTCATGGCGCAAGATAATCTAATTTCAGACTTGTCTCACATTTAACACTTACGTTTTACATACCAATTAATGTGTAATGAGCCTCAAGTCCTGAATAACAGCGCAGTCCTCTTACTTTGTTTGTTCAAGTTGGAATTCAAATTAGAATTTTCATTACCCCCCCCCCTCCCCCCACTTCTTGTTTTTCCTTATTCCACTTTGTCTTCTCAAATATCTGACTATAGGTACATGTATAAATGTTTCCGTTTAAAAACTCTATACAAACTGAAACTAGTTTTTTTCCTAAATGGGAATTTATTTGATGCTTCATTTCCATCTATTTATTTTTAACCCCATTAGAATATAATGTCTATAGTGTTTTTGCCGGTAGTAGGTACGTCCATATAATATGTTGCATAATATGCACACGCAGGCCACAAAGGAAAACTACTCGAAACTTAAATTTGATAATCTTGTGTACTTACAAAGATGGAAGTGACGGTAAGCTTTTGTGCTGCAAGTGTTAAGGACAAAAGGGCACATTAGTGAGTAATCCCAAACGCCAAAACCTGTCATGTTTACACACTCGAAATTGACTACGAAATTCGGGGTATTATTATTTTGTTATACCAAGAAGGACTCCTTCACAAACCTCTGGAAGAATGATGTCATTTCAATTTTCAAATCAATGTAGGTACCTAGGTAAATAAATATTATGGTGAGTGAGAGATTTGTTTTTATTTTTAGTCATGCCGTTTTTGTTGACTGTTGTCGTTGTGTGGTGAATTCCAAGTTCGACGCTCCGATTCCTATGCTACCGGAAACGTAAGGATTTTTCTCATAGCATGGTGAAAAAGAAATCCCGCTGAGAAGACTGCTTGATACTCACTGCCATCTAGTATTTGATTTTCATAGCTTTTTTGGCTAGTTTGTCGTGTATATAATTCTTGTAATATAATTACTTACTATACAGTAGGAACCTACTTTACTTTTACTTTGCATTTTGAAGCGTTCGAAACTGTCAAGACATGCGAGACATGATATTATACACTCTAAAGAGAAAATTACAATGAAAAATACAATTACGTACAAACTGCATTAATTATATTATCATTGTGCCACACTGCCACACTAATTAAGAAACAAATTAAAAGTGAGTAGTAGAGATTACGTGCTTCAGTACTTTATGCTTAAACGATTTGTGTGTGGTAAAATTAATTTCAATTCATGAAAATATGTCCAATGAGTATATAGTAGAAAAGGAAAACGGTAAAAATATACATAGATAATTTTTTATAACTAACGAAATGTTGTATAGTCTTTTAGTCAGAATGCTGAAATCCACACAGTAATTATACGGAGATTTTTTTTTTCTTGTTTACGATTTTTCTGTAAAAGAAAAAAAGAAAAGTAAAATGGTATCGTATAGCTTCATACCATTTTAACTTGAGCTTATAAAAATTCATTATAATATACTTCTTCCTGCCGTGTTATTATGTGAAGCATTGCGTCAGTGAGCACTGAGTGTATCGAATTTACAAAAATGTCATATTCATTTTATCGTTAGGCCATAAATTTAAAGGAGGGTTACGCTCCTGGCTGGTGCCAAAAGGAATGCCAGCCAACCATTTAACTATGTTGCTTGTATATAGTGATTGCAATTGGAAGCCAATTTTGTAAATTGAAAGTGTTGAACAAACTAGCTCTAGTTAGTCTGTAGAGTGTGTATATGCGGGGAAATGAGAAAATAAATTAAATAAGTGTGATTCTAAGATAAGAAAAATATCATAATTTAGTACAATGACATTTGATTATATCGAATGTCAAGACTCACATCCATAACTATAATTAATTCTTTCTTTTTGATTATAAAGATTGACACTTTCAAATTGAACTTAATACTTGAGCTTTATAACAAATTCCAATGCAAGTTTGTTTGTCTACTTTATGATTCCAATTATGTATGATTGATTTAGGGGACTCCCACGTATAATCGAAAATAGATAAGTACATATGTAAGTACTTCCTGAAGAGTCAGTAATGACTAGAGATTATCCTTGGTTTATAAGTAACTAATTAGTCTGGTCTGGTTTTGTAAAAGATCCCGTTTAACGTAAAACATGGTATATACTCAATTACTCACTATATACAACATAATATGACTTTCGTCTGTCTGTCTCAGGAAGGATCTGGGTTTGAATTACATACATAATTAGATACATGACTGTACGTTTTACAAGAGAAGGATTTTGTGTTCGCTTGAAGGGTGCTGAGGAATGGAGGAGTTCAGGACGTTTCAAGAGTAAAACCAATTCTAATAAAACATGTCAAATGGGGAAAAGTAGATAGGTATTTAGTAAATTTATAGTATTTACAAATATACTAGTGAGGGTATAGGTACATATATTTTAATAGTCCTTGCAGTATTGACATGCATGCCGTCTCCAAGTGTTCTCTGTAACAGGAATGAGAAGAAGTACCTATTCTTGTGCATTTGGTTGGGGCCTATAGTAAAGTATAGTATAGTCTTCTTTAAATTTTGCTTTGCTTCTTCATCTTGACTATTATGTGGACCGTCTGTGCTGCGGAACAAGGAACAGATCATCGTATCCATTCAGTCTTGTCACTCGTTATGTTATTATAGAAAAGTAGCTTGTACATAAAAGTTGCCAATGGTGTGTAGACAAGAGTAAATTGGATATGTGAAAGCAAATTAGCTCCAACGGAACATAGTCATTGTCGAATGAACGAATGCCCATGTCTAAAATGCTAATCCCATGTTATTGAGAGCGTCTATAAGTGTAATAAGTTAAGCTGGTGTCAGGTTGTAGTTACTTCGGGTGGATCGGGGAGAATAAATTGTTTCCACATCTGAGTTTGAGCACAGAATAATATGGAGTACTCTCAGTTAAACATCCGTTTAATTAGTTGCGGCTTCCTTGCCAAGTTTTTTTTTTCCCCCACCATTTTAAATGTCAGGTCAAATTACTCTCTTCTCTCGAAACTATAAACATGCACATATGGAACCCGTGAGACGGAGAATTTTGGTGGTAATTTCTTTGGCACGCTTTCTTTTCTCAGAGTAATCTTGAGAAGATGAACGGAACGGGAGATAGTAGTTGAGTTGTGGGATATAAGTAGCAGTAAATTGTAAACTGATACATC
>JAQFZE010001557.1:0-17482 GCA_034695245.1 Dicyrtomina saundersi | reverse complement strand
TTTTATCTAGTGTATAGCGTTACATAGCAAGTTGGGCAGGTACCAACCACCCATCGTAACGATTAGTAACGCTGGTCATAACTACCAACTAACCCCGACTGCGTTACGTATTACTTGCAAGACCCCAGGAACATTAAATACATATACACTTGGAGTTTTCTAATGAACTCGTGTTAGCTGTGAGCCCAAGCTCTGGCCAGGGATGCAGGACTACTTTCAGCTTGTACTTTCTAATTCGGCCGTTTGATGTACAAGTTTAGATTTAGATTATTTTTTAGACGACAGTTGCCCTAGTTATTTTAATTTTTAAAAAAACATCGCTGAAACTGAAATGAGTTTTGCAGGTGCCGTTGAATTTGCGTTGTTCCCATTTTTTCTCTAAATACTAGCAAATATAGGGAGGATAAACACATACTAGGTTTTGTTTTACAATTTTTGGGTTCTAGGCGCAGTACTAATTAGCATCATGTTTAGCACAGCTACTGCCTTGTTGCTTCTTTCATAAATGTGCACAATTCGAAGATTTGGTTCGAAAAAATTATAGAATTTTTTTTTGTTCGCACTGCAAAAATGAATTACTTTATTCAAAGGTCAAAGAAAAATTCTAATAATTTGTCATTTAATGTAAAATGTTTCAAGTAAGTTAAAATTATTATACCTACAACGTGCACTGTATTACATTGTACCGTCACCCAAATACATTTTTTTGCAATAAAAATCAAACTTTTTCGACGCTTCGTGAAAAATAACTGTAAATATAATTGAAAAAAAAACTGGAAGACTTTCACTACCCGTTCCTCCACGTAGACTTTTGCCGTCTTTACTGCCAAAACCTCTGCCAGCGCAACGTCAGCAAGCAGTGCCTCCCGGACCTCCAGTACCTCCACGTCGGAATTTCTTTTTGCTGTTTGTGTCCATGGGACAGACAAAAACTGATATAACCACGTCAGAATGACTCAACAGTAAAAGACGTTGTGGGTGTAGTGGAGGCGAGCCTGGCAAGACAAACAGTGACTAAAGTTCTCATTCCCACACCGAGGAGAAGTTTGCTAATTGACCGTGCTACTACTGGTACTGGGAGAGAGAGTGGAAGTGTCAACACACTACAGCACACGACTGACAAGGTGCATAGGACCGCCCGTTGTGTGTTGTGTGACAAATTTCGACATGACATTGTCAAGTTTATGGCTTTCTTAAAACTAAGTGTGCCTCAGCGTTGGAAGTGTGTGACCTCGAAGAAGCTCTGCTTTTCCTGACTGAAGGTTACTCATCGTATCAGGGTATGCCGATAGAATTCGACGTGTGGAATCAATGGCTGTCAGCGGTATCACCACCAGCTTCTTCACGGTGACGTCCAACCCAGTCAGCGGAAAGTGAAATCTCCTTGTGACAGTGCCTCTAGTGACCCAGCTCTCTTTCGTGTCTTGCCTGTGACTTTGACTGGCTTAAAAGGAGAGTTGAAGACGTATGCAATTTTAGATAAGAGATCTAACTGTTCTATTTTAGACAGTGCTACAGCCAGGAGGATAGGTGTCAAGGGTCCGCTCAATCAACTGCATCTTAACTGGTTGCACGCAAGGGCAGCAATGAAGCCAAAGTCTGAGCTTGTGAGCTGAGCTGAGCTGAGCTGACAGTGCGAGGACCAGGCAGTCAAAACGATTTCTCTCTGTCTTACTTGTTTACTGTGGCAGACTTGGAGTTCCCTAGTCAGACTGTCAAGGTTAGGGAGCTCTGACAGAGATAGAAACACTCAGCAAAAGTCCCGACATCGTCATAAGTGAATGCAAAGCCAATTATTCTCATCGGAGCGGACCAAAGTGACTTGATTGTGTCCTGGAGAGTGATTAGTAATCCTCTAAATTTACCAGTTATTTTTGTGACCAAGCTTGGCAGCGTCATTCATGGCAGTTTGGGCGGAAATAACAAGACACTAACTGACAATAGTCTGTACTTCCTGCGTCGCTAGTGTCTTTAGCTCAGGAAGTGCAGACAAGACTGCCCAAAAGTTGAATAGGCATAGTGTTAACAGTGGTAGTGTGCGCAAGACTCAGTTGTTAGAGCCCAGCGTGACGGATTCCAGCCTGACAGAAACCAGCGTGACGGAGCCCCCGCTGAAGACCGCAGCTGACTCACCGCCATTGCCACTGCCGATAACTCCTAGGGTGAATAAACTGGAGCGAACTCGTTGGATCATCTGGTCTCACGTAGGGAGACTCCAAGTGTTAGTGACCTGGTGTTCGTGACTGACTTAGAGACCCCCTCAACCCATTGCACCAGAGGCAAAGTTTTGACAACATTTCCTGACATAGATGGACGAGTGTCAACTGTCGAGGTCAAGACGGCAAGGAGTGTCCTCAAGAAATCCGTGGACGACGTATGTTTGCTCGATCTCCGCAACAGTCGAGGTGAGCTATCGTCACTGGGCGGAGTATGATGCCGAGCACACATTATGGCAATCACTGACGTTGTAAGTTTTAAATTACCTTTTGTATTCCTTGAATCCGTTGACAGACATTGGGATAGGGAATAGTGTGTGAAGTGCTATAGTGACATAAAGTGTAGCATTAGACAAACGATTTAGCTTTTTCGTAGGAAATAATGTGTGTACATAGGTACTTGCGCGTATTGTCATGTACTGCAACACATTGTGTGAATCCATAAATAATAACATCGCAGAGACAATGCTAGACATAGATCGCATGTGGGTTTAAGTGTTGTGGAGAGTAATTTGTGCACTGCCACTTAATTGTCATTTCCCTATAGACTCCTGTTTAATATGTACCTGCACGCTATAAGGGTTGTATATAGGGAATTGGGGAATATTGTGGGAAGTTATGTGAACAGACTTTTTCATTGCCAATATACCAGTATGCCTGCATGTTCTATGCGTTGTCAAGGGAGGTTTCATTTGCTTGTCATAGCATTGTCTTAAATGGAACATGGAACAATTCTACTGCCTCAACGACGAACTGAAAGCTTCGTCACCATACTACATAGACGCTGATTAGAATGAAACAATTTTTCTCCTCTTTGTTTAAGCCAGGTACAATTGTCTTTCTACATCAATTCTGCAACAAATCCTACGGCGCAGTTAAAAGACTACTGTGAGACTTAGTAGTAAAACAAAAATGACGTTTTATTTTCTGATTGCAATATTGGTGCCTCGTCAATGAATAAATAACGTTTGTTCCCTTCCCTGCCTGGGGTATATATAGCAGTCGTAAAACCAGGCAAGGACAGTCTTCTGACCAGAGCCGTGGAGTTTGCACCAGCCAGGTTCGGAATTTACATTACACAAACGTGTCAGTGCTACCAGTGGGGCGACAGTATCTTGACATTTTATTTACTGGCCTCAGCACATTGTATTGTGTATTGTTGTCACTGTGAATAGTCTACACTTCATACTGTTGGGTTGTGTAGCTACTATTGATTGTTATTTTGTCAGTACTGAGTGTGCACTTTTGTCTACAGTGTGCATTGTACTATAAGTTAAGTGCCTTGACTACGGCAGGACATTAAGTCATTTATGTGTCATATAATTGTGTTTATAGTTTACACTTAGGACAACAGTGTATTACTATTATTAATTACTTGTGATTAATTTTACACTTAGACATAAGTGTGTAGTCTGTAGGGAATACATATGACGTTATGTATTTATTATTTTGTGACTTGTACATAGTAAAGCCATAGTCTGC
Source organism: Dicyrtomina saundersi (assembly GCA_034695245.1). Lineage (NCBI taxonomy): Eukaryota > Metazoa > Arthropoda > Collembola > Symphypleona > Dicyrtomidae > Dicyrtomina > Dicyrtomina saundersi. The sequence goes on along the minus strand of JAQFZE010001557.1, from coordinate 13,784 downwards.
CCAATTGTATGGGCTTTACAATGTGTTAATTTTATTCTATAGTGTTATATAGACAGTATTAAAGACAGTATTATATAATCCACGCTGTAAGGGAAGTGACTTTTGTGCAGTGAATTTTATTTTGTCATTTGTCATCCGAGATGTTAAGGGTTTGTCAGTTGTCTTAATGGCTCACTATGACGGGTGCTTGGCTAATGAGAGGTAACGATGTATAATGCGGATGGACCGAGTGTATGGTTAATGATGGAGTGTAGTTAGTAGTTAGTAGACAGTTATAATAGTGGTTGGTCTTTATTAGAATGTAACTTGCTGGTGCAAGTCTGTCTATCTCAGTCCGTAGTTGGCGCTACACTAATAAGACCAGTGCAAGACGAGAGCTCAATCCCTCTCGCTTTCGTACTGTTTGTTTACATTACAATAAATACTTACATTAAAAATTACTATTAGGAAATGGTATGCACCATATCCTAACACACCCCCGCTCCGCAGAAAGAGCGAAAGTACATTTTTACTGTCTACTTGTACGTTAAACGTAACGTTAAATGACGTGGCTTATTTGCTAGTACTACTTACTTTGGGTAGCTCACGTGTCTGGTATTTTTATGCTAAATTTGCGAATTAATCGCAGACATATTATAATTCTATAATTTTGCACCAGTAAACTGCACAGACAAATTTCACATGGTGAATACATACATATTATACAACTCAAATCATTCATTCACCATATTTCCTGTAGACGGACCGACGGGACGACCAGACCATCCCCGCCTGAATATTCTTGTAGCTTGGAGGGGTACAAAATCGTGGTAGGTATCAACTAATTCACCAAAATTTTGTGCATCGATCGGCTATAGTTACATTGCAAAATTATTGTTTCCAAAACAAAACAAAATAACTTAACAATTTTTTGAAACGGATTTGTGAGGACCAACATGGCCCATTTCAAAAAATACTATTATGATTCTGATTTTTGTTGGTTTTTGACAGGGTTTTTGACTATGGTGAGTCGGACTGGGTGGACCGTGACGTAAGACAGTGTGACCCGGTTATACCGGACCGACATAGGCCCGAATCGGATTTTTAACCTTACTTAAGGCAATTATTTAAAATTTCAAAAAAATACAAACACAAATCATATAGTACTCTATGTTCTGAAATAAATTATTAAGAGTACAAATCAACGTTCTTAACCTAATTATTATTAATGTATATACAATTAAAATATTCTCTGAGTGTATATATGTAATTAAAGTAAAATACATATAATTAATATTTTTGGGCTTCATTTAGAGTTTTAATTGATTTTTTAAGAGTTTGCTGCCCAACTGGGGCGAGTACAGCCGGACTTTAGGTCAAAAGCTGTTCCGGTGCTTTAAGTACAATATAAAAAAATCAAAATGTAAGAAATTATCCATATGTTTTAACTTCTAAAATTCCTACATAATAACATGAGCAGTGATATATACATGAAAACCAAAGGCACATTCAACTAACTTGCATAGCTATGATTAAAATTAACTACAATTAAATTTAAAAATCATTATATTAATAAAATTGGTCTCCTATAGAGTGTTGTTTAATTATTCTCAGTACTACTTGACCTGAGCGGATCGTGACGCACCTGGCCAGTATACGGTCCCAACATCAGGCGGGGAGTTTCAAATTTTCACCTTTAACAGGTAACTAGTGTCGCATTCAATATGTCCTACCCTACAAATCTAGTTTAACCTAAAACTCAACTAATAATTCCACAATATTGGTGAATTACATTATATTTAAATATTTTAATTAATCTTGTTTCTCCCCAAGGGAGTTTTTTTTGACGTTTTTCAGCTCAAAACATCAGTACCTGAGACAAATAAACTCTACAAACTATATATTCTAAACATGCACCATATTATTACAAAAATGAATGTGTATTGCTATTGACTATTTTATTTCAAAATTCTATCCGAATTTCTACTGTATCTATCTTCTACGGCGAAATATGGTGCCAAGCCCTTTAGTAGGGTTATTTTTTTTCCAGCTGGGCGTGTGGGCATCCAGCCGGGGTCAAGATATGCTCGGCCATATTCAAAACTTAAAAAACCACTCATGTATTTAGCACGGGCCTAGTCCCTAGACTTTACGTACATCGTTAACCAAGATCAAGGTCACAAAGTTTGAGTTTGAGTTTTATTTTATTTACGTGTCAGGTTTTTCAATATAAATACTGTTTTCCAAAAACGGACACAAAATACAATAAGAATTTAAATACATAAATAAACTAGGAACTAAAATTAAAATATTATTTAAATGCCGGAAATCAAATTTGCCATTTTTCCATTATTGACTAAACGAGGAAAATACAAAACAGCATCATGGCGGATAATAAAATAAGTACAAATTGGCTCACAACACTGATATTGCTTATCCTATGTATCATACAATTAGCTTACAAGTATTTGAAATCATGAATTAGAACCAAACTCAACAATTTGATAACTTAAATAACAAAGAGTAAAAATATAAGGAAAACTCTGGCTAATTTCCTAAAATTGGGCGGTATCAATAAATAATCAGCAAAAACACTCAAATTAAATATGCCATAATAAACTGCTAAATTGAATTAGCATAAAATAACGACAGTATTTGAAAAATCTAAGAATCTCTTTGCTTATTTTAAATGTCTTGAACTTTTGAAAAATAGTTTTTAAACAAAAAACTGAAATACGACATACTGTTAATGGCCCATAGCCAGAGTAATGCTGCGTACATAGTGAAAAGCAATATTGAAATGGATTTGAATTTGACGTAAAAATAGGAACACTGTTCTAGACCTTCTAAATTAACGACACACTAGGCTTTACTTTTGGGGTCATTGTCACCGCTAATGGACTATCGTTAAATCGTAAGTGCCTTTAACATGTCAAGGTCAAGGGACCGTCCAAGCGGTACCTCAGAAGGTCCCTGTTGGTCTAAAGAACCAGCCCTTAAGGTGTAGCCGTACGTTCTGTCAAAATTTGATATGTCGGTCAAAAACCAGAGCAACTACTATACTAAAATGAAAGTTCCCGATATTTACCTAACCTGATTATTTGAAAAATGAAATGTAGATCGAACCAAAACTACGAGATCTCAGATTCCGTACATTATCCTTGTTTAAAATAAATTCATCATTTAAAGGAGCGAGCAAATTCTTATTTCTTGAACCCTTAGGGCGACCAGGTCACCGTCTAACTATATTGCTATAACTAGGATTACCAATTACTGTAAAATGCTGTTGGTAAGTTGGTGCAAAAGGCATCTGGCGGTTAGATGGTCCAGCCTGTTGAGGTGTGAGTATAGGCATCTAAGTAGGTGGGTCAAAAATACATTGTGGTGAAAAAAAGGGTTGGTAGGTCGGGTGATGTAATTAATCCTGGTGCAGGTGTTACAATCCCAGACGTCCATAGTGTGTCTGATATAAGCCTCTAGCTAGGTTGGATTATGACCTCGGTGACAGACTGACATTGACTTTCCGATTCCGCTTTTGTGTCCCTGGACCTCTAAGCTGGTGAAACTAGGTCGCCCCGGCGTATATAATACGGCCTCAGCCGTTCAATGTTCATATTAAACTGCATTAGCTTATTCTATCCTCGGCCATCCAATTTTTAGTTATTTAGTCCAATGTCCTTCACAATTAAGTAAGGTCCTACAAAAATAGAAAGTAATTTTTTTAAAGTGCCTTTTTCCCTTTTTTTATTTTGCAATAATACTAAATCTCCAACTTTAAATTTTCTCTGCGATCTTGCCGCATTAAACTGTTTAGCCTATTTCACTCGTTCTTGTTCAATGGCTAATCTAGCTGCTTCCCGTGCATCGCGACCTTGCTGATGATCATCTATAGTCTGTTTCTTCCTCAAAAAAGGGAATTCTGCATCAATAGATAGTTTAGTTTTACGCCCGTGCAACGCAAAGTATGGTGTATACCCTGTAGTAGAGTGCACCGACGTGTTTAAAGCAAAAGCAAACTCGGGAACAGCTTGGTCCCTTTTCCGCTTATTATTCATTGCGTAGGTACAGACCATGTCCATAGGGACACTATGTGTTGCCTCAATTGCTCCGTTGGTTCTCGGTAAATACGGACTGCTGGTGATATGTGTAGTCCCGCTGATCTGATTTAGCTCTGTTATAGTAGTGTTAACTAAAGAACAGCCGTTGTCTGACTGCAAGTATTTGATGGCGCCGTGGTGGTTGGTTATATCCCTTGTTATAAACTTTGCCGTGGTTTTAGCAGTGCAATCTGGTACGGCCTTGACAAACAAGTATTTCGTGAAACACTCCACGGATGTCAGTAGATATTTATTTCCCGATGTTAAGGTGAAAATCGGCCCGCAGCAATTAATCTGTACTAGATCAAACGGATCCAAATAAATTTCCTGAAATTAAAACAGTCCCGCTGGGTTCTCCCTTGGCTGTTTATTTAGTTGGCACTGCGTACACGTTTTTACATAATTGTTAATGTCTTCCTTTATTTGCGGCCAGTAGACCCGCTGTTGGATTTTATGTAGTGTCTTTTTTCGCCCAAGATGCCCCTCTATTACGCTGTCATGAAAAGTCTGAAGTACTATCGCCTGTCCTGCTGTAGGTACGACGGGTAAGGGACGCGGTCCTCGTGGCGTTGAGTGTTTGAAATATAGCATGTGGTTTATCAAAAAAAAATAACTATAGCTAAGCCACCCCTTTTCCAATTTACTTATAATTTGGGTAAGTTCTGGATCTCTCTGTCGTGGACGCATAAATTCTTTCTTTTGCTCTGATAGTGGCTTTGTTGTAATATTCCAAATGGACTAATCCATGTCTGACCCTTTCGCCCAGGATAGTGAATCTTGGAGAAAATTCAACTTCCCCTTTATGTTGCTGATGTTTAGGATGGTAAATTCTGCAATGACCATGGCCTGACGAAAAAACTTAGGTGTCATAGGTTTCTTTTTTGAGGTTAATAGCGATAGAAGTGTGCTATTTTCCGTCTGTATTGAAAAAGGTATTTCTTTAAGGAAACGGAAAAATTTCTTAAGGGACTATTCAATAGCTTCCATCTCCAACACCGGAACCTGATAATTTTTTATCTCTTTTGTTAGACTCTTTGAAATACATGCCACAATTTTTTCTATTTCTCGTCCATCTGATAGCGTGTTGGTTTGAAAAATACAGGCTTCAAGCCCTCCTGTGGAAGCATCTGTTCTTAGTGTGGTAGGTAGGGTTGAGTCAAAGTGTGCTTGTATAGGCGCTGATGTAAGAGCAATTTTTAATTCTTCAAACGCGTCTTGACATTCTGTACTCCAGATGTATAGAGTGGTTTTTACTAATAAAGCGTTAAGTCGTTGCGCCATGCTGGCTAGATTGGGCACAGAGGTAGTGTAAAAATTCACACTACCTAAGAAAGATTGCAGTGATTTAATAGATTTTAGTGCTTTAATTATGCGAATCAATTCTACATACTCAGGAATTGGGCGTCGTCCTATATTTATTAGGAAATCTAGTATTTAAATCTCTAGGAAGCCTAATCCACATTTCAATGGCTTCAGACGTAGGTTGTTAGCTATGAGTCGTTTAAATACTCTGTATAGAGTTTAGATGTTGGACTTAATGTCTATACTTGGAGCAATAATGTCATCTAGATAGTGAAGTACCTCCGTGTACTGTAGATTACCTAGCAGGTGAACCATTATGCGTGAGAAAAAAGCTGGCGCATTGGACATGCCAAACGAGAGGCGCAAGCACTTGAAGTGCCCATCTTGGGTACTTAACGCGGTAAGATGAGATAATTTCTCTTTCAATAAAATCTGGTTATAGCCAGATTGTAGATCCTACGCTGAAAAAATCTTTTTGCCTTTAAATCGGTGGATAATGTCGCTAATGAGTGGCATTGGCCATAATTCGGGTTTAGTTTGTGAATTTAATTGCCGGTAATCATTTACCACTCTAAACTGCGGTTTGGTAGGGTCTGGTGACTTTTTCTTAACTAGAAAAAATGGGCTGGAGTATTCAGACGTTGATTCCTGAATCATGCCTTCTTTTAGTAGCTCTTTTATCTGCCCTGCGGTTTCGAAATGTTGTGTCTCTGATTGTGAAATGCCTTGTATCTTGAACGGTGTATGGTCTTTTAATTTAATGGGGTACTTGGCATGAGGCTAGGCACCCAAAGGTGTCCTGGAAAATTTAAAAGCTTTTTGGTTTCTTCTAATTAATTCTTTATATCTTTTCCGGTCTTTGGGACCTAATGTTGGTGCAAAATCGATCTTGTATATCTCTTTTTCGAGTTCATTTCCCGTATACGTTGGTATGGCGTCTGGTTGGTTGTCTGTCTCGGGAGTTGGATTATCGACTATGTGTATAGAATTTATCTGGTATGGGTCAAGTCTTTCAAAACTTGTTATTATGGCGGTTGTTACGATTGCTTTTTCTGGGATAACAATCAGATTATTAGTAGGATTAATGACGTGCATAATGTCAGTGTTTTTAGAGATCATGTTTTTCTGTACGATTAGTCCCCCAAAACCCCTTGTGTTTTCTATAAAGATAGCCGTCAATGGGCAATTGTGTACTTCCTGTGATCCACACATAATATAAATCAGTACGTACGCCTGGTCGCTGGGTGCCACCGTGATTTTTGTGGTCGCATGAAAACGTACGACCTCTGTACGCTTGTTTTCTTCTCTCTTCCTAATAGATTTAAGAGATTTAAGTTGAGAGCAAATTTGTTGTAAATTATAAGTTTTCTTATGATAGCTCAGGTCAGTTGGTTGTTGTTGGATCTGTTGTTGTTGGGTGTAATTATTTTGGTCAATGCCTTGTCTTGTTTCCAAATTTCTGGAATCTTGACGCTCCGTTGGGCTAGTGCGCACTTGACCCGTTGGTTGCTGTTGACTCGGTGTATAACCGTAAGTCTGCCGTTGATCCTGAACTTCACGCATTTCGAACTGCGTTGGGTTTTCGCCGATAGGCCTGACTATTTGTTTTATACCAACAACAGCCTGATGTCATTATAATTTTATTATAGTCTAACGTTACTCCAAACTTGGTGAGCCAATCTCTTTCCATCAATATTTGGTGTTTGAATTCTTGGACTACCATGTAGTCATGTGTGTTTGGACGCCCATTCATATGTATTGTGACTAGTGCCTTTCCTAATGTCTTTATAAGGTTCTGGCCATAGTCGCAAATGGTGGCGACATTTTCCGTTTTTATTGTAGCTGCTAATTTCCTTGCCACATCTTCCCTAATTATTGAGCAATCTGCTCCTGTATCAATAAATAAACTTAAAGGGAATTTTTTATCATTACTGATTGTAGCAATTGATTCAATAGTTGTTGTCTCAGGGGCGGTTTGTTTACTTAAATGATTTCTATGTTTATCGTCTGTTTCCTGTTGTTAAGCCATTAAGTTTGCCATTGGATTTCATGCAACTAAATTTCTTAACTTATTTAAATTTTTATCTATATTTCTATCTGGTGGCCTTTAATTACTAGTAAAACAACTCAGAATTGTTCTACCTTAGAAGTTTAGATGTTGTGCATTCCTTTAAGCTGAATAATTGTGTTGTGAAAATGGCGTGTTCTGCTGGTTGGAATTTGTATTTGCGACAGCATTGGGGTGAACAAAATTTGGGATATAATTGCTCCCCAGATAATTAGAATTGTTTGTGTTGCTGTTTCCGCTCTGATTGCGTGATGTATTGAAATTGGGATTCCTTAGTGGGAATTGTTGATTTTGGTTTCGATTTCGACTCAAGTTGAAATTTATCTGACGAAACTGCTGTTGATTCTGGTTTATATTGAAATTAAAATTTTTCGGTCGAGTCTGATGGTTGGTGAAAGGTGCTCTTGGGAAATTGTTTTGGTTGTTACTTTCTCTTGCAACATAACCTTGTTGTTGGTTTTGAGGACAACGTCTTGGCCTATGCCCAAATATTCTACAAAGTTGGCATTAAAATTTTGCTTAATCGATAGGTTGACGTGGTTCTTGTAATAGGGTCATATCTACATGTTAATTGGGCTGGGGTGGGGTTAGGTTTGAGTGACGCGGGGTCGGACGTGTTGATAGCTCGTCTTCTCTAGCCGTCAATGATGCAATTTGTTTGAATGCCTCAACGTGGTTGTCTTGTTGTATTGCTGTAACCTTTCGTTTGAAGTTTGCTCCTACTGGCCTATAATACTCGATGTTGTCATATCTAACTAATAAAACCTGTAATTGATCTATTGTGGTCGGTTTTATCTGAACTATGACAAAGTCCTTTACTTTTTTCTTTAACCCAGTGATGGTCGTTTCTAGTTGTTGTGCAACCCCTATTGAAGCCCACTGTGCGCCATAAGGCCTATTTAGTCGTACCTAAAATGCATAAGCTGTCTCTGTGCATTGCTGTGTCGGTTTCAGTGACTTAGCTAATGAAATGCCTGGATCGTTAATTGTTTGGCATCTGAGCAATAATGCTGCAAAAATGGCGTCTAACGTTGTTTCTTCGTCATAAATTATTCCTTTATTCAGACTTAGCCAGTCCTGCACTACTGGGGTGTTGATTGCTTGTCGTAATAGTTGTTTGCTAGGAGCTATGCTGTAGTCGACGCCTGCGATGTATGTCGTGTATTCCGTTTGGAATTCGGTAAATTCAATTGTATACAATGTAGGTTTAGTATACGTTGGCATTGGTAATTTGGGTTTTTGGTAGGCCATTTTTCTGGACTTTATTGGTAAGATATTCCTCGTTTCTACTATAAGTTGGTTTTTGAACAATAGATAGTTTTCCTCTTCGTCCTCTTGGAAATTCAAAAATAATTGCTCTAGTAATTTTCGCCTTTCTTTACGTTCTTTGGCTTTCTCTAAGTAGGGTGATAGGGTTAATTTAATTCTACTAGTCCTGACTAATTTAGGGGATACTTCTGTGCGTCTTTTTTTCTTAGGGTTTTTGAAGTTTGAGTTTATAAGGTATTCTAGCTCATTCGTTATTTCAGATATCCCGGCCTCAAGTTCCTCTACGGGGTGCCCAATACTAATAGAGTTTTTACGTACCGTTACATGCGAAGAAATAAGATCAGCCAGTAAATCAAGATTTGCAATAGGTTGTCTCTCGTGTTGGGTAGCAAGCAAGTTCTTGTCCTTTAACGAGATATCGAAATGGCATATTTGCGTCTCCGTAAACAGCTTTGGGGAGAACTTCTCTAAATAGAAGTCTCCTAGTGGTGATTTGATCGGCTTAAAGTCCAGTGGTAGAATCGAGGGCTCCTCTATTTCGGGTGATGAAGCTCTAGAAGTTCTCAGCGTTGACTCCGCTATTGTTGGACACTTGTCGTCTGATTAGTCGTCTAAATCGTCATCCAAGTTTTGTATTCGTTCGTCTAATTGTTGTTGAATTCTTGTTTTCCTTCGTCTATCGTGGTTTATAGGAGTTTCCGCAATCGAATTTCGTGTTGAAGGCTCTGGTGTCTGTGATGGTGCTACGTGTGGTGGTAGTGTTAACAACGGTTATCTTTCTATACTTTCTATTCTTGAAATTCTCTCTTGTTCGTAGTATTTATTAAAATCCCAATATATGAGTTCGAAAAAGTCTAAGTCAATACTAGGATTGGCTGTTATTGTTCTTCTTGGTATTGGTGTTTCTTTTGTGTCTTCTGGTATTTCAAGTGGTTAGAATATTATGTCGTTGGAGTATTTCTTTTGGAAATTATCCCAGCTGTTAACTAGTATTGTCTCGCATAATCCTTCTTAGCTGATGAACTCCGCCCTAATGTATTTTTCGTCGTTGCTTGTCAAAATTTTCACTGTACACCCTTTTTTGTCTTCTACGTAGACTACGGTTTTCCTGCGGGTTGGTGCAACTGTTTTGGGTGGGGTTTTGTCTTTGTCACTCTGTCTTTTATTTTTCCAAAAAAACTTTAAATTCCGCGTTAATTTAGTTCAAAACTTTTGGGTCTCGTTCCTCCAATTAAAAAATTAAAGCCCTGAACCTCCACCAGTGTTAAGGGTCCGTCAGTTGTATTATTGGCTTGCTATGACAGATGCTTGGCTAATGAGAGGTAACGATGTATAATGCGGATAGACTGAGTGTATGGTTAATGATGTAGTGTAGTAAGTAGTTAGTAGACAGTTGTAATAGTGGTTGGTCTTTATTAGGATGTGACTTGCTGGTGCAAGTCTGTCTATCTCAGTCCGTAGTTGGCGCTACATTGATGAGACCAGTGCGAGACGAGAGCTCAATCCCTCTCGCTCTCGTACTGTTTGTTTACATTTCAATAAATACTAACATTAAACATTACTATTAGGAAATGGTATGCACCATATCCTAACATAGACACGGATTAGGTTTTGGTCAACAACCATTTTTGAGCTATCGGAGTGTTGCCGTCGCAACAGTTTAATTTCACACTTGGTTTGTAATAAACATCAAAATGTTTATGCTAAGGTGTCAAAACAGTGCTTCATGTGAATGGATGAATTTATTATTTTGCATTGCATTTAGGAAGAGTAAATGGCAAACAGGGGTAATAAGTGGATACTAGTCAGGTAAAACTAAGTATTTGAGTAGATAAAAGTCTGATATGGGGTGGCTATTGGATGAGTGGAGGTCGAATAATTACAAAGCAGACAATTGTTGGCAATGCGATCAAGCGGTGTAAGATAATCAGCGTTAATATTAATAGCGCATAAATAATGGCGTTATTAAGCCGTTCCACCGTTGAGCCGCTGGTATTGTATCATAGTGAATGAATGATTTATTTCGTCTAGTTGATATATGGCCATAGGGACGTCGGTCCAAACTCCCGGCGTTTAGCGAACTCCGTGGGGAGTTTTCAGGGGGAGCGCTCCCAAATCTCCCGCTCGTCAAAACTCCCAAAACTCCCAATGTACCCTCCCTCCCAAAGCTCCAAAAAACCCTGGGAGTTTTAAAATTGCCTACACTATTATTACATCTACATTTCTATCTCCATCTTCCACGTCTACATCTACCTTCGTCAGCTCTAACTCCAGACTTCCTACACTTGTAGTTAGTAAAAAGTACTGGACAGTAGCATCATCTGTGAGTGCACTTTACTTTAAGTGCAGTAAAATAAATGATTCATTTTTTTGAGGGCCGAGTGTAGAGGGGCCAAATAAATCTCGGAGCCGAGTACGTCGGGGCCAACCAGTTGGGGGCCCAGATCGTGGGGCCAAGATTATGCGGGGACTTTTAATACCCGTACCGTACAATTTACATTTCTGCCCTAATGTAAACACTAATTTTGTGGTTTCTTTCATTACTCAATCACCACATTAACTGGTTTCGGTTTTCGAAAATCTAGCGCTAGTTAATTATTTAAATAACATTCGACTGGTGTAAGTAGTTATTGGTTCAGTGGTTCAGGTAAAAATGCAGTTTTACAGTCTACAGCACGTAAGGAATGAAATGATTTACACCATTTCCAAAAATCTGTGCTTAGAAATTCCTATCGGTCCACTGAATTAAACTGCGTTCAAAATGTGTGGAGGCCAAAAATTCCTGCGCTTCGCGCCGGATTTCGAAGTAGGATCGAAGTAGATGCTGAGCTCACAGCGCAATTTTGCTTTAAGTTTTTTTAATTTTAATAAAAGAGTAGAATCCTATTGTGGCAACGCTCAAATGACGACAGCTTCCACGTTATTCACTTAAATGTCACATTAAATTAAATGTGTAGTCGCACGCACTGTTTTATAATTTTGGAGTGACAGACAGCAGGTGGCCAGATGTTTGCCAGTTGTGCAAATGGTGTACCTAGGTATGAGTGAAGGCGTACAATTATGCATTGAAACCTTGGGCTTGGAAAAAGAGGTGTCGCACACCAAGTGGAATTAGCTTTTATTCGCTCATAATGTCGTTTTTAAAAATGAAGTCCACATTTTCCAAATTCAGGGTTGTATTTTTTATATGACAAAATATGACCTGAAAGTACTGATGACAAAATAATTTTGAAATATCGTTACAGGTTTGGCGCTAAAACCGTTTTGAATTTAAACTTTTAGCATTACGTAAACGAGGAAACAACCCAACTTCATTTCAAAAGTAGGATGTCATTTTTCGTCCGAATTTTGAAACTTAGGTTTTAATAAGTAGCTTAAAATGTGCGATTAACCAGACATTGTCCACAATTTTTGTGCGTTCAAAAATGTTCATGGTACAGACGTTTAAAAATTTGACATGTCGGTGCGAACGTTCCTCGTACCACAATGCTTTTTACGAGTGGGCTGAATGCCAGTGGTATAGATACTAGTCGCACAGGTACAAGCAGTACGGTTACGAATAGTAGAAATTCGTATGATACAAGTCGCACCAGGATACTTATTTGCATGACATGTAATTAAAATAGGTTCGAAAAAATTTTAAAGTTGGAAATAGTGGTACTTTAAACTATGATATTTGAAGTTTGTAATTATTGACTATCCCTGAAAGTCTATAACCTACATAACCTAAATGTGTATGTTCATGACATGCAGTTCAAATAGGTTGGAAAAAATTTTAGAGTTTGAAAAGAGACTACTAAAAACTATGATATTTGAATGACGTTATTATGAAAGACTGGTGAATATCTTCCCCGAATATCTATATAGGTGTATCAACATAGGTATGTATATTCATGACATGTTGTTCAAACAGGTTTGAAAAAATTTTAAAGTTGGGAATAGGGGTATTTAAAATTATGATATTTGATAGACGTCATTCATGGACGATCCCTGAATATATTTTACCTGTATATTTATGTTAATGACATGTCGTTTAAATATTTTGAATAAAAATTCAAAGTGATAAATGGGGGTATCTAAAACAATGATATTTAAAGTACGTCATTTATGGATGATTTCTAAATGTATATCATCTATATATTTATTATTTATTTTAACGAAATTTACGGCCCCAGACCTGGCTTCGATCCTTGGCCACTGCTTATCGTTTACGGCTCAGTGTTGTACGGTTAACGTCACTGGATGGTTGATTGAAACACTATCTCCTTCAGTGCTCCTTAGTGACCACTACTTACTGTAGGGGCCTAGGCCTAGGGAATGGGACTCCTTTACTGTGGAGGAGGGGACGGGGATAGGTGAAAGGGTACAAAGACCGAGACGATCTAACACGGTAGCCTCCTATTTTCTCACCCACAGGGACTAGTTGAGTCTGGTTGTATGAACTTCAGTTATTATTATTTATTGTTATTATATTCATGACATATAGTTCCAATAGATTGGAAAACAATTTAAATTTGGACATAGGGGTCCTTTAAACTTTAATATTTGAAGGACGTTATTAGGGACGATCCCGGATTACCTATAACTTATTCCCTGCGTATCTGACGTAGCAGACTACATACCATTGAGAACTGAAGCTGAGATTGGACTTTAAAATTACGTATGTACATGAACATCTCTATTTGTATACACGTATCCAGAGCTCCGATCGGGTCCAGGTGCGACCCGGGTCTTTAGGTCCGGGTTAGGGTCCGGGTCCAGACCTGGGTGCAATTTCATTGAACCCAAATGTTTGGGTGCACCCGGGTGTACCTTGTTGCTTTGAACCTGAATTTGGGTCCGCGTCTGGGTTTGGGTTCGGGTCCGACTATGTGTGATTGTGGGTCCGGACCCATCGGTTTCAGGTGCATACGTGCAGTGGACCTGGACCCAAACTCATCGGACCCGGGTCCTTTGGGTCCGGTAGAAGTACATGTAATTAAATATAAAAAATCCGGCGCTTCGCGCCGGATTTGTCGACCGGGGGCGGGCCCAAAGTAGATGCTGAGCTCCAACAAAAGCGCAAGATA
>JAQFZE010001556.1:0-17484 GCA_034695245.1 Dicyrtomina saundersi | reverse complement strand
TGCTATATTATTTGACCCGGCCTGTATTAGAGGCGGGCTTCAATTAGAGGCAGGCTTTTATTGGAAGTTTTACGGTATGTATAATTTTATGTGAAGGTGATGATAGTTACACTTAACAACCGCACGTAAGGAATATCTACATCGATCCCTACAGTCTATATCTACCGCAGCGCAGTGGTTTCAAAGAGGCCTAATTTTTTTCGTTGGGCTGTTGTATGAAAATTTGCACTGACGTAAAATTCGGCCGAAGCCGAAGCTGAAGCGATTTCATAATTTACAAGGGAACGGACAACGTTCAAGATTAAAGATGATCTTCCTTAAAAAGCAAAAGTGAACTTTTATGGAGACGGATGGATCCATGACAAATCCCTATGCAAAGCATCAAGCTCTCACACAACTTGATCGAATGTTTTTATATGAGTGCATGACATCATCCAAAGCCCAAAGGAAGTTGTCGACATTATTTTACCTACGTTAAGTATCAACAGATGTAGGTGTAGGTTGAAGGTGATAGAACCCAAACTTCAACTTGTGCTCTCCTGCATCGCCACCGCACCATCCGCCATATAATTAAATATATGCCTTGTGGATTTAGCCAGATTAAATAAAGGTTCAAAATAGAATATTTTGACACTAACCACCACCTCTCAGGAGGCAGAGTGATTTCTAGAAACGAAAGTCACTTCTGACTAGAACTTATAAACACAATTAAGGAAAGAATTTTCAAATGGGGAACCGTTTGCACAGCAAAATTTGGCTCTCTTAGATTTGCATCAGTGCTTCTGCTTCTGCTTCATCTGTACAAGCAATCACTCCACATGATTTTTTTTCTTTTCCCTTCTAATGAATATTCAAACTTTCAAATTTCAAATTCAAACTGATTTTCTGCTTTACAAATTACGCTGAAAACAAATAACATTGCAACTTACAATTTACAAGTATATGTACAACCAAAGCGGATGAGAAAATCAAATTATACTTGTAAATAACTATAATTCCGAAGCTTCTTCCTTATTTTTGGTACTTTATTGTTGCAAAAGTCTCATTTTTTGCGTCTCAGAATGTTTTATTTTATGCAGGCACGCATTGACTTTTATTCTAAGTCCTTTTATCGTCCCGGTGAAATCAGAGAACAGTAATAATTTTTAGAGCAACAATGAAATGGCCAAATAAAAATAAGTGGAGATACAGAAAGTGTGGTTCTGTAATGTCATGTTCTACCATCTCTAACGTAACTATTCTAACAACTGATAAAAAACTAGAGTTGCCGCTATTAAAGGGATGCGAAATGTCATGTACCAGTGTAATAGCAATAAAAGACAACCAAATCACAATACTTACAATAATCTTGCTTGCTAAATATTACAATCGCGATGCATTACTAACTACGCAATATGTGCTACTTTCAAAAACTGCAAAAACTAATATGTACATGGTGAAATTACGCACTGTGGATATGATGGTATTTTCCAGGATTTACCCCTTTAGGGCAACATCAGAAATATGTAAGCAATTAAGACTTTAGGACTTTAGGACTTACAGCTTTAAAAAAACATGCAAAA
Source organism: Dicyrtomina saundersi (assembly GCA_034695245.1). Lineage (NCBI taxonomy): Eukaryota > Metazoa > Arthropoda > Collembola > Symphypleona > Dicyrtomidae > Dicyrtomina > Dicyrtomina saundersi. The sequence goes on along the minus strand of JAQFZE010001556.1, from coordinate 15,922 downwards.
TGTTTTGAATATTATGATTTTAGGGAAATGAAATTGTTGTAACTACAAGATTGCAATAGGTGCAAATATACGTAGGTAGGTACTAATTGTCACATTCTTTTAAAATTGTAAACAGCACTAACTGCATTTTTTTACAATTAGAAACGAACAAAACAGTCCATTTCACTATGTAATATGTATACACTTTCCAAAAAATGAACATCTGCTTCTAATTAGTACACATTATGTTTTAAAATTAAAAATCTGATTACATGTTTGTTCAAATTCTGAAATTCGGTAATAATGATATGTTTTCAAAACTTGAAAATTATTCTAAATGTATTTGTTTCAAACGAGAATGTTTTATGATTAAACGTTTTCAAACACTGCAAATTACTCAATTTAAATGCTTTCAAAAATTTTTAATTATTTTATTCCCTTTTTGAATTCCGAATTGATTTCCATGTAATTGTTTAAAAAAGGGTCTGATGCCGGTAAATTGTTAAAAATGGTAAATTTGCTCATTTCGAAATCTCTGTAGCTGATATCGCTTTGGCAAATTATATATACCTATGTTGAAAATTCTTAATACAGAGGCTCGCACCGCCTGCATCTTCACCAAACAAAATACAAAACAATAATGTAATTTCGATTCCCATTGGCCCAGTCTGACTTACTATTAAATATAACAATGAATTTCACAGTTATTATGTTTTAAATCCCAAATTCAAACCTAAAACAAAGCCATGTCAAAGAGAGCAAATAAACACCACAGTGGTATTAAAGCACAGGCATTAAATTTTACCTACGTAATCGACGGCTTAATACTCTTAGATATTTAAATCCTAGACTATTAAACATACAAGACATCTGAACCTGAACGCCACACGACAAGTACTACAATTCTAGAATTACTAACCTCAAAACTTCAATCAGTTTTCTTAGAAATCTGCAATAACAACAAATGAACCGAGACCTATTTACATTTTCCGTATCACATTCTCCACAGATTTAAGCTTAGACAAATGTTAGTCACTAAAAGTGACTATAAAAATCCAAGGAAATCATTCTTACTCCACGGGTCACAGTGGTGCATACTCTTGACTGAGCGAGACAGAAAAGCATAAAATAGCAGACAAAGTTTAAAGAACAATGGCAAATGGTGGACATGGACACTATCAACCAACTCAAGTTCGTCTTCGCCTTCTATTCAAGTATGAATAAAAATAGATTCATACAAAAATGTACCCATCCCTACATTACACTTTTACCGCTCTTTACTTTACGAATGAGGGAATTGTGTGGGAGAGAACAGACAATGGGAATATCAACAGTTTCTGCTTTTTGCGCCACATGTATCTTATTACTAGTTTTACTTACAAGCTTACTCCAAGTCACAATTACGTTAACACGAAATCTGTACAACAAATTCAATGATATTTTGTTAATCAAGTTTATAAAGTAAGTATTGTGACATTCAAATCACATTCTTACAATATCTGCTACGTAAAACATGAATACAAGAAAAATTCGTTTGTTCAGTACAGTCAAATATAACTGTATGTACCTATGTCTGTTTTAATTTCCCCTAACCTTACTATGGGTATTTATAGTTTATTTTTACTGCATCCTTGAACTTACAGTTAATTACAATAACAATTATGAATTATGTTCACGCGTGGGATATATTTTAAGAAAAAGTGTCAACTACATATCACTATACTAAGGCTACATATCATAAGAGTTAGCCTGTAAAGCTTGCCTTGCTAGCCATGATTTTAATTTAATGCAAATGACAATGAAGATATATTCACATCTTATTTAAGCCAAGGGAAAGCTTATGTAAACATAGGTAGGTACTTATTTTAATTTGTTGTGAATAGCGTATACACACGGTCACATGGTAAATTGGATATAACCAGTACGTAGCCTATACATGTAACACTAGCCATACATTTCAGGTAGGTAAACCAATAAAACTAACAAAATAATACAACCTCAAAATTAATTAATTATTCTTGTCTCCAATGCTTTCATACCACCAGTACAGCAATAGCACTCATTTCTGTTTAGAATCACCTGATTATTACACTGACTGAAACCGAATGCATCCTTATACACAACCTTATAGACATACAACCTACAACAACAGATACGAGTGCAGATGAGTAATACATGCACACCATCAACTTATAGGTTACAAGTCAGCAGCCTAGTCAATACAGAAAGTCGTGGCCAGGAATTTTGGAGAGAAGGCTGTGGAAGGTCGGATAACGAAGAGTGTGCTATGGTAGGTAGGGTATGTAAATTGAATCTATGGAGTCACAACTAAATCTTGGTCACTGCCAAGTAAAAAGCAATACTAAAAGGTGGATGAATCTGCAGGAGATTGTAAATGTAAAACACATCATCATCACATACAGGGACCATCCACAGCCAAAGAATCAACACAAACAACGACGAGCGGGCTGCATACTGAATACTGAATGTGATATGCTGGGCAGCCTGCGTCATCAAAGTGACATGCATACTAAAAGCTCCTTTCAAGATGCCATGGCACTGCCACCACCATACCATCAGTACAGTACCACTACTGACTTAACAGACAAGGAAAAAACTACGTTTGGAACAACGGGAGTACATAGTGCCCATACCCATATATAACTCACTCTTATAATCTTTTTTACTTTTATCACATGACCTAACTTATCTTGATAAACAACAAGCCTTCTATAGTTTACATTCTATGCAGCTGCAGATATATCTGTAATTATATGTACGCGAGAAGTCACCGCTCGTGCAAGTCCAAACTACTAACTACTAAAAGTATACTCAGCGTCGATCGTAGATGCTAGACTAATGGTAAATTTAGAAACCCACGAAAGTCCAATGATGATATCATCAAAGCTATATATTATTATATAAGATTAACAAAAATGTAACCAGAACACCTCCAACATTAAGGTTGTTTTTTCCCCTCACACAAGGTTATAGAAAATGCAATTTTTAAGCGCTGAGCATCTCAGTAGGAGAAATAGGAGTGAGACTCCGACTCCGGAAAGACGAAGACTGCTCCACTCTGTTCCACAAAGTTTCAAGAGGCTCAATTTAAATCTAACAACTAATTAAAGAATGTCCCACGTCTCCTGTAGTTTATGATGGCTCTTGAGTCTTGAAACGGAGAGCTGCGCCAAAATTTGCAAACTTCATTTAAATTTCATTTGAAAAATTATTTTTAGTTTGAAATCCGTTCCGCTCTCTGAACAAAGAGTATACTACTATTCAAATTTCAATTCAAACAAATCTGTTGGTTCTTGAAGAGTTTACGTAATTCATTCCCCAAGCTGTCCTCTCCACGCAATGATTGGCACAAATACAGATACCTATATGAATATTATATACGGAACTGACACCGCCTTCTTCTAACTTTGGTACAACTTACAACAGAAGAAAGAGGAGCAATGAATAATCTGTGAAAAAAGTAATGACACAAGACTCATGCCTCACAAGTTATGAATGAAGAGAGTATGAATGGAAAGAGGGTACATCGCATCGTCGTTCACGCTCAAGTTTCATTCTATCAGTATCCGAAGCAGTAGTGTGGTGTATCCACTGTCTTCCGAAATCAAATTGTTACTAGCCCAAAAAAAATATTTAAATAAAACCACGTGGGTATTAGAAGTTAGAAGAATACTTGGAATAGATTGCGTCTGAAGATTAAGAGAGTCTTACATTATATGTATTATCACACCACTATTGCATTACATAAGGGTGACTTCCGACTTACGGGGCAAGCTTTGAAAATGTCGAAGCGGAGATGAGCAAGACACAAGAACAAGACTCAAAAAACAAATATTTATTCAAAAAAATTGAAAATTGAAATGTCTAAAATTAAAACTCACATCGTATCAGTTCCACGACCTCAGTATGATTCATATGCTCCACCAACGCTCCATTGACCTATGCAATCAAGAGATTTTTATGCAATTAGACAATAACTATTTTCAATATTTTAACATATTTTTTGCTGTTATTGTTATGGATGCCAAAATGCATTTACGGTACAAACATACATAATATACGTAGGTACGTACTTTATTTTATATTTTCAAATTAAAATTCAATACTTACCTTAATAATTATATCTCCCTGCCTTATACCCGCAAGCTCCGCAGCACCACCTGGAAATTATATTGAGCCAAATCATTATTAAAACTGAAGCAAAAAAGACCACATCAAACTAAAGAGTAATGTACTTTGGGAAAGATACCGCAAGAAACTTTATACATTATTACTTATTACAGTCAAACAGACGCAGGAGGTACTATGCATGCGAAAATGTGAATTGAAATATCCTTCAAGAGCTCGTAAGGCTATTACTATTTTAATAATAATAATATTTAGGGTAGGGCAGGAAGTTTATTATGTACAAGCCCTGGCGCTGATTCGACCAAACAATTCCGATGTTCCTTGGAACAAGTACATTGAACTATGTATATTGGGATCTAACTTCAAAATAAATATTAAATGATTGACCAAATCCATCAAGTCAACCCTATCTCAATTTACGTCTTTAATTCCAATATACATAGGTAATTACTTTACTGGTCCGTGTTCTTTAGAATTTGGAATGGCAATGCTGATTTTTATTTTTTATTACTTCTTATTACCGAAGATGCTGCTTTGTCAAACAAACCTACGCATGTATGTAGCATGTATTACCCCTAGCTCTTTTAATTGGCATCAACTTAACTTTGGGTACCCGTATATATATATATCCTTTGAAATAAAAATGCATTACGTATGAAACTTAAAACCTTTTTCCTTTTATAGTGACCTAAGCATATTTTTAATTTCAAACCAATTACTTACTTACGTAAATCAAACTTATCAAAGCGGTTCCATATGCGGTACTTACTCGGCGTTTTAAAATAAATTAAAGCATTCTCGAATACGACTATGTATATATGTAATTAATTACCAACGTATATTGTAAGCTGAAATAAGTAAAATATTCATTTTCTGAAACATTCATTTAAATTCATTTTATATCCCTTCTACAACAAAATTAAGCAAGAATAAGCATATTTCATAGGTAAATAAAGTATACAATTAAATTGTTTCTTAGTAATAATGAATAATTATACATACATCATTTACTTGCTTTTGTAGTACAAAACAAAAGTAAATTATTATGAATTCATTCATATTCAAGTACGAGCTCTTTCAGCGAGATCAGTACCTCCAAAATACATTTATAATCATTCAAATAATTTTCAAGGTTAATAGTGGACAAAATTCATAATTATTCATGAACTCTTAGTCAAGAATAAGATTCACTTTGCAGTATAGAAAATAAAAATAAGAAATGTGTAAGCGATATCCCGTGGGCGAAAGTTGTCTTGGGTGAATATATAATTCTCATTTGCACAATTGTAGGCAAGTTTTTTTGTGAGATAAACTGCAGTAAAAATCTTTTCGCTATGTGAGTCACAGAACACCGTTTAACAATTTAGCAATAAAAAACAAAATAGATACTCTACCATTACAAATTACTACCACTACTGCATCGATCCTGAAATTACGAATTACATCATAACTTTTAGAATGAAAATAGTTTTGATAGGAAATCATAACAGGAAGGACTCACTACCACCACCACTACTACTATTCATCCAATGTCTACCGTAACGCAATACAAGTAGAAGTAACCCTGACAAACTACTTATATATACAAACTTACAACACCAACAGCCCAAGACAAAAGAGATAAGGATACAATAAAGAACATGTATAATAATAATACACATATGTACATCGATGCTGATTCTTAATGCTGATGCGATACTGATACCGATACGGCAAGACCTATACCTATATAGGCACCTGCATACATAATATCCTGACTTGCAGAACGAAAGTAAACAAAGAAAGTAAACAAACTTTTACTCCATGCACAAATACTTGAAAGAGTCGCAAAAATAATCACGTAAGATTTAAATTGGGCTCGCGTTCCCTGAACAATAATGAAATGTAAACTCATGGTGCAGACAGAACTAAAGAGCTTACTAATCGTACTAATCACTTCTCCTAAGGGAAATTGTGCACGTAAATACAGAGCGACAAGTTAATAAACGAAACGCTAAGTATCTATTAACTCCAACTACTGACGCAACCGGAATATAACCAGAACCAGAGTCAGAGTCGACAGTCAATGTCGAAAACGACAGTTCAGTTCAGTGGGGTATAACTATACAGATACAACTTAAGTAGGTACATAGATAGAACCAGTACTCAGAACTCTCAGTGTCTGTGATCATCATCATGACAAACAACTTGGGGTACACATTGTTTTGTGTCTGCTATGCTGATCATATATAAACTTTCATTCCCCATAAAAACGACAAAGACAGAAACTTAATGTGGTGAACTGTGTATAATAATTACATGTTAAATGACCAGCAGGTTTTATATTTTATTTTACAATAATAATAAAAAAAAGAGTGACGTGCCTCGTTCTGTCTCTGTCCATCTGTATTATAGTACTGAAGCCGATGCCAATGGAAGCATGCGAGAATAATAATGAATTATGCAGGCATATATACAGATGAAGTCATGTAAATATTCAGCATGAATACACTCAACGATTACCTCTCTTTTATATTTAATGGTATGGAATGGTGCTACAATAGAGCCCCGAGCTGTGAACAATTGACATCGACATTAAGGGCATTCATGTGTATATTATTTCTGTAAGTCAAAGACTCAAATCATCAATCTCCTTTATCTGTATGTTAATGAATGTAGAAGTCGAATTCTATTATTATTACAGTCAATCAGAGTTAACACAAAGTCAACACTCAACTAAAACACAAGGTAGTCACCAGGGAAAAACACAAGGGCTTCATAATGTGCATATCAATATTTCGCTATTAGGGATCGTCATCTCTCGATAAAACCCTGTTGGAAGTTTCATTGTTACAATAGCAATAAATAATTGATACCTTAAAGTGTTTAACGTTGGAACATAGTTAACCTCAACAAAGAATTATATTGAATTTTTTATATTATTTTGAAACAAGTGCTTCAAACGAATTCACATAAACTACCTACTGTTTAGTTTTCAAATTAAAATTCGTATTCTTCAAGCTCGAAATAAATTAAAGGAAAACGAGATCCGCACATGGATTTACATTTACTGATAAAATATGGACGCTAAAAAGTTTTAATAAATTACTGCTAATAAGACTACACACTGTTTTTACTGAGTCTTTTAAAAATCCCTTAGTTAATCAATTAATCAAGCGGAATGATTAATATGTTTGGAGTATTAATCATGCACTATACCACCAACGAGGAAAATCCCTTTCGGCTAAATAATCAATCAAACAGTATAAGATTGGCCATCATATCTCTGTAAGATAGCTAAAGCTTCAATCTTCAATAATGTACTCAGGGCTTTTGGTCGCCCATGGAACTCGAACTCAATGCGCAATGTTTCGAAACCTGGGACTGGGATATCGTTTGTTTTAACATGATCTGACGCACACGAATTAATTAGTGTTACAATGTGACTTACTGATGTTGTGTTGTGGATATTGAGAGTGGAATGCGTATGCACTGGGTAATTCAACTATTGAAGATACTAATAACTTAATTTTGTTATTTCTCGATTTAAAATTGAAGTTGACAGTTAGTGTGAAAACAACTGTTTTAAAATTCTGCTTCCAAACTTAAAACTAGCGAAAGGTAAATTGCAATGCCAATACCGACGATGCTTTTATTATTATTCAAAAAAACTAAAACGAAAAAATATGAAGTTTGAAACTTTCAAAAACAAAATACTTTCCAAAATTTGATCATCTTCAGCATATTTTTTCATTACTGCCGACTGTCATAACATGTCAAAATACAAAAAAGCACAAAAGTGAAACGAGAAAATATACCTACATTATACCTGTTTGCTCTACTTCCTGCAACCTCTAACTATGAGTTATAACTCCTCCATTAATCCTTCACGATTGTAGGTCCTCCATGTCACATTTAGTAACTAAATTATGTGCTTTACAATACCTTGTGGCATGGCATTAATAACTTTAAAAAGGACTAATAATATTTTTATATCAGAACTCTAAGCTTATTCACTTAATACACCATGAAATTTACTTTTCCAAATCCAAATCCAAAACTAATGCCTATGAATTTAATAATTTACATTGCATGATTTGCATTTTGTCTGATTCAAAAAATTTCCTTTTCTCAGAAATTTAATTTGTAAGTAAAGTGTAGGCCGGGTGAAGAGAAATCTTTGTATAATATATAGTTAAAACCTAAAAACAAAATACGATTCTGTGACTGTAATGGTACCTTCGCATTATAGTAAAACTTGAAGCCGCAGCACAAATAGCAGTTCATTAGAGCAAAAGAGAGTTTATACGGAAAGATTTATGCAATTATCTACCTTGCTGCCCTAAAAAAACTAGTTTAAGGAATTAAAAGCCCAAAACGAGACGAAAGATTAAGTGTACGGTACGAGATTAAACTGAAATACACATAAACATCACAAAATTACATTCTTCAAATTTTGGAATTAGATTATGCTATATAAGAGTTTATTATCTCTTCAATAATACAACAACTTAAAAACAACTACGCACGACTTTCTTATTATTTAAAATGAGAAGTAATAATCCCAAATATTTTATACCTTATTGTATTACATCATATGATTGCCGAGTTACCGAAGAAAAGCAGTTAAATTTCAAAGGTAATTAATGGCACTGAACCTACCAATCTCAATTTATGTTATTTCATATAGCTACTAATACTCATTTTTCAATTTACAAGGAAGTAAGTAGTAAATACAAACAGTAACAAGTTATTTGAGTTCTAATTTCCGTTCAAGAACGGTAAGTGAATCGCACCGTTCATAAATAATGTACAGTTAGTAAACGAATGGTTGGAAAGGATGTTTGCATATTCAACTTCAATTTAGGTATGTATGCACATAACTATCATTAAAGCATCAATAAATGTCCATCTGGTAAACCAGTATTATGTTGCATCACTAATTAATCAAAACCTATCATTTGCATATCAAACCTTGGTCTGCATTGTGTACCTATATGATAGAAGTTCCACCCCTTCCTTCTCAAATTAATTAATAAGCCCCAATTACTAAAACTACTGAATTTTATCTCTAGTTCATAATATAAAATTCATAAAATTGTGTTGAATCAAAAATGATTCTCGAGTTTTTCCCACAAAACCCTACCGCGTACCGCGTGTATACACACATATACTATACAAAAACAATTATATGTAATTATATACGTACGTGCCGCAAAACATGATCATAAAATTTAATTTAAAGATCGTCCTAATTTGTTATTGCCGTGATCTCGAAATTTAGTTTGATACTTTAAAGTGATTAATTAGACTAATGATGTCAAAAATTTGGTGAAAACAACTTTATCTCTTGGATCCCACATATTATACTACTGTACTGAAAGTGTTTCCCTTTTGTTAAAATGAGTTTAGTATTCAAATCATATACATCATACCTCTTTTGATTGTTTGTACTGAAACAGGATTGTCACCAGACACGGTGAGGCCATACCCGTTGTTGTCATCTCTATGAACGATGATGGCACGGGTTGATCTCCAATAGGGGTCCATCTAAATTATAAAATATATGCATGTATAATAATTACAATTTAATTCCAAAACATAAAGTAGCACCCAAGTAAACAAAAACTTTAGCATAAATAACAATGCCAATTCTGAGGAATTCAATTTTCTGCTTGCACTTTTGAAAGTAGGTACATACAATATATACTCGTGCAAATGTGTTAAATGAACAGCACCTGTTTGAATCCGTTTTCTAAAAGCGAGTAGCATATAATTATGACGACTATCTGTATATTAATAGGCATTCAAGACATTATGTATTATGTAAGCCAGTTGACCACTTGCGTTTTGGTTTTGAAATAATCCTATTTGTCAGACGGGCAACTTACATAGCTTAAGTATTTGAGCCTCAACGATGCATGGGTGGAAAGAATAAAAAATTAACTACTAACCGTAAGTCAAACTAAAATTATGCAGCCTTAATAAATATACTCAGAGAATTAATACTCATTTATTGTAAACTATTCATAAACAACCACATCGGTCTACACAGATGACTATGCTCAATGCTGAAGACTACTGCTTATTAATTCTACTGATCGCTCTAATGGTTATTTTGCTCAAGCTCGATCCACACAGACCTTGACGCCTTGCAGGCTGCCTACCAAGATTATTCCTTGACGTAATTTTCAATTTAAACTACTTTGACATTCGATGAGCACTACGCTATTTATACCATCATCCTCATCCTTCAATCTTAATTCTAATTTAAACTCTTGTGGGTTATTATTCTGCAATAAATTACTGAATTAACCATACAGCAGGTCAATCTCAATTCGTCACGCTAGCAAATTTTCAACTTTTACTGCAAGTACAAAGTACTTTATTTGATTTGTATTATGGTTTGATGTCATAACCTTTCTTTTGAAATTCTGAATTTAAGTCCACAGCATTACATGTTAGTTACAGCATATATCATATATAGTAATCGCATTTATTTACACTTAGGCGTATCAGCGCTGATGTTGGATGTTTAGCACAAATGACGAGTTAACTACAGCTTAAGAATTTTGAAATATGCATGTTTCATATATATATCATATATATAGTTCAGGTATAAACCAGAAGTTCCTACTATCAACTATTAAAGTATTATAATTATTATTTATCTTACGTCATTCAGACTCAGACTCACTAGTTTGACTATCAAATACTATCAAGTATATTAACCATTACTATGCGATACAAAAGTATGCACACAAACTTTCAACTATCACAATGGAAAGCCACCTCCTATATTTATACAGATTTAACCGATCTGACTTACATTACACTAATTTTCCACGTGATTGGTGATTATTACAATGTTGAATGTATTTGTCTAAACACAAAATCCAAAAATTATCAATTAGAAAGTTGTAACTTCCTTTCCTACTCTACTAACAACCTACTAATGATGAATGACTAAACATTTTTAAGGATAAATTAATAATTAGGTGACTCATCGCGATCGCTGTTCCCTAATTATAATAAACTAATAACTACCCGAACTCCTACCGTCACTGTCACTGGTCGTGAAATCAAACTTTAACGATGTAATAACACCCACAACAATTGACAATTAATAAGTAGTGGCAATAAATTGAGCTAGGTAAGCAATAAAAACCATAAAAACGGACAGGTAAAGGTAATTGACATTATATTTGCATTAATACTATTCATCATGGATATTAAATACTTACTAGTCTCTGAGTTGGGTCAACTGCAAAAGCAAATTCCCAAATCTCTGATTGTAAAAACAATCACCTGTTGCTCCTCTACTCACAACGTAGTTGAACGTAGCAAGCAACAGATGAAATTCGGTTCGGGCGACTGGTTGTCACCCGTTGTACGTTTCAAAAACGTTGATCAACACTTTATAAGGCACAAGTATACAAAAACAATAACTCCACTCTCGTTGTAAAATTGAATATTGCCTTCTTTTTGAACTTAACTTCAACAGCAAATAGCACAACAATCACATTTTATAAAAATTATTGTTAGTTATTGGAAGTAATTCGATAAATTTTTGCACAATTTGTAGTCGGTACACATGTATAGATTCTATACATGATTTCAGCTTCAATCAGCTTAACTAAAATTACGAAATCACTAAATCGTAGATTGAAAACATTATAAAAGATTCACATTCTGACATATACCTACCAGTACACTTTTGAAGGCCACTCGTTGTTTAAAATTTTTACTATGAACGATGAAGAAACTGGAAGACTTCAAATAGGTGATACCTATATTTTTTTTGGTTCCAAACAAAGTGAAGGATGATGACTTTTTAGAAATTTACTAATTGTAAGGCACAAATCTCTACTTCACCACCATGTTGGATGTTGATGTTTCCCTTTTTGACTGCAGATACTGCAGAAACAGACCAATCATAGGAAGATTGAGAAGACCGCAAAAGCCAAGAGTTAAAAGAGCTTAAGCAAAAACGAAATGAGTGTTTACTTACAATTTACACCCAGAGTCAAAAACTCTCAACAAAACTCAAAGATCGTGCTTAGATTTTCTTTTCAGCTGTTTTTCGTTTAAGTCAGCGCCTCCTCCTGAGCCCACACACAACCAACTCATTTATAGCAATCTTCATTCACTTCACCAAGTCTCTAACAGATTCTACTCTCCACTGTCCACATAATTTAATTCTAGGCATAAAATTAATAATCAACTTCAACTGAAATATATTATGCATAAGTAACTTATAAGTTGTAAGCATCTTAAGCAAGATGACTAACTCTATTAATAATATAAGGTCGCACAGTCATAACTGACTGAAATTTGACCAAAATATTTTTAATCAAGTGTAAACCTGCACAGTATATTGTAATAATAATTATAACATAACACGATTTATGCCTCATAAACTCATAAATAATCTGTTGAATATCAACAAAGGAAGTAAAAACAGATTCAATCTTTTAGCATCATCAATAAAAATAATAATGTACACTAATCTGAATATTTATGGTAGACATAATGCGTTGCAGTAGTTGTAGGTATTGGTTAAGAATAACTGCCTATGATATTATTTAACTCATTTTGAGTATGCAGGTAACTTAAACTTCCGTACCCTCAAATTACATACATATAGGCACACTGCACTGTTTACATGTTTGAAAATAGTAAAAAATTACTCAACTATTTTAGTAATATTTGTCACTATAATTTTCAAATTTTTAAATATGGAAGCTATGTTATTAATTAGGCAGCTGTTATATAAGCGATTATTAAGTAACAGGTATGAGAAGTAAGTGGATTCTTAGCTATGAACTTCCTATTAGAATTTACACACTCTGGGTGGGGCACGACGGGATCAAAAACCTAAGCATGGGCAACGATAACGATTAAACGAATGCTCCAGCCTCGTGAGTATTTTAGGGGAAACTGACATACGCGAGGACATTTCCGACATTTTCCTCCCAGCATCAAAATCACTTCACTAAAAGAAGCGAACGTATCTATCCACAAAATTTAAGTATTCGTATTCTTTCCCAAGAACATGCAAAATTCTTAATAAGCTGATTATTCAGTTACTTAGACCGTATTTATTATTGCATATTTTTCGGAATGCCTTCAAATACATAAATTTTTTGGAAAGAAATATTCGCATCTTTTAGTGATGTGATTTTGATGGAGGAAAATGTCCTCGGTACGCGTTTAGAGAAAAATGTCAGGGTGGATATTGTCGTAGGGGAAAATGTCCAGGGAGACGTCAGGGAGGAAGATGTCTCACAACTGTATTTTAGTTATTCGGAACTTAATAGCTAGTAAATTGAAACTTGAAACATATACTAGTAATTAATTATAGGTACTTGCTGAAATTTTACAATGAATAAATACTTTGATTTTGGCATTCAACGCTTAAAACTAATGTTAACTATCATCACATCAGATTTTACACACACATACGACACATTTACATACTGTACATACATAGTCTGCAAGCTGCAATATGTTACTGACCAACGGTATGGTTTTCAGGTTGAAAATAATACTACATAACTCATTTGAAAGTTCCAGTTTCCAGTCATTCTTAATTCGTTATTGCATTCAATTCGTGCCATTATTCGTACATATGGTAATAATCATATAACAATGTGCAATCAATTTAAAGCAATACTTTTGACATTTTAATCACAGAGTAAGGTTTTTCTATCAAAGATGTATTTGTCTGCCACATAAAGCCGGAACTCCCATTTTTGCTGACCTAGTATGGTGTACTGTTGTAAACGGTGAGAATATATAGTGGTAAAAAGAATGCTAAGCTAACCCACTACACTGTGAATTGGCAATCCTACACTTTCTTTATAGAACAAAAAAGTAAGCTCGTAACGATTTTGATTTCATCTGATCTGTGGTCTCTGGAAAAATAATTCATATAGCATTTGGTAGCAATCAAAATAAACGGGTAAAGTTTGTCGACGTGCTGACAAGCAAAGGCAAGGGAACTAATAAGTTACTTAGCATATATCAAATGTACCGCAAAGCTTCTAATAACTCCCGGGGGGAGTTAAGTCAAACTTAGCCACAGACCTGGGATGTGTTTAAACAATTCAAGTTTAATTAAGCAAAAACACATAAAAAAAACCATCAGGACCCCGGGAGTTATTAGCCACAGACCCGGGAGTTATCGGGAGTTAAATGAGACCCGAGAGTTATTAGAAGCTTTACGGTAGGTACATACACATTCAAAATTATAATTTAGAAGACAGATTCAGGGTTTCAATCGGAATATATTTTGATTTAATTTTATAGCTTACTTAAATTACAGCAAAATTATTGAGACTTACATTGTAAGTATTAAATTGTATGAAATTATGTTACGTTGCGGTGAAATCAAACTCTGCTATGTATTTGATATCCCATGAAGCAATATGCGTATATCATGAATGTAATGGTGATTATGTATAGACGTAATCTGTTAAATTACGTGCTCCTATAAAAACAAATGTAAAATGCCTGTTTCAAGAATTACATTTATCCAGCAGACTTTATATTACATTGCCTTGCCACAGGTACATATCTAATGATTAAGATCTACATAATAATATTTTACTCATTGGAAAATCTCACACTTCAAGCCTTACAGGTGTTTGAAAGCATGTATTTCTATGTTAATTAAATTGTTGTAGCATTAAATAGATCACTGTGAGAATCAATTTATTGATTTTTTTAATGCATCAAATTATAGAACATTCTTTGTTATACGTTCGTTTCTTGATCTGCGTGCCTGTAGGGCTTTCAAGAGCCGCTGGTTCTGGTCAGTTTAGCTGGAGAGATAAAACGGAAGCTCGCCTGCATCAATTATCCGAAAAAAAGATCTCGTATACATACGTTAATTCGCGTTTCGTAGCATTTCGTACTATTTTATCAACCCCGCATCGGCAGCCTGTAGACAATCAGGCTTTCACTCAATCCTAGAGTGCTTGTATACAAAGTACAAAGTGGTTTAGTTTATTTAATACATCGGTGTCCATTAATATCCTCACCACTTACATTTGATTAAACCAATAGATTGTATTTAGGCCGGACTCTTCTGACTCTTAGAACAATCAGCACAGTCTCACGCGGCTCAAACCTTAAAAAATACCAAATTATATTCAGTTGCGCTGGAGGTTTCATCCTAATACCGATTTTTATATCGCGTTGCAAATAGGATAAATACATGTTTGACACTTACACATTTGCGTATACACATACATAGATTGCAAACTGTTTTTAAAAAATATACTTTGCGTCAGAGCATCCATTTAATGTCAGACTTTACATAGCTACAACATTCTCAAATTTCACCCGACAAGCATATTCCACTGTTTCAAAATCAACTCTAGGTTAGCGGTTAGGTCTGGGCAGACTAGTACCCTGAAACAAGGTGCAAACTTCGGTGTTCAAGTAAAAGACTGCGAAATTATGCATGAGTTCGTTATAGTATTACAAGTTTTACTTGCTTCACTTGGCTTTCCGCTGTTATATTAAATTGGGCATATGTATTATCTAGCATGAATAATTTTCCTGAATTTCAACAAAATAAAATGTCTAAAATATCAATACCACCACTCCACTTAGCCGCTCCATTTTCAGTTTAGCTCCACATAATAAACTTGCAAGCATTACATCTACAAAACAAGAAAAAAGGTTGGAGATATTTAGCGCAAAATCTACACAGTGGAAACGTCAAGCTTAAATAGCAGCTGGGTCTGAACTACAAGCCGGTCTCTAATAGAGGCCGGGGGTTTTCCTATAAGCAGTATAATCCTAT
>JAQFZE010001555.1:0-17486 GCA_034695245.1 Dicyrtomina saundersi | reverse complement strand
ACACCTGCTGGTCCTAATATCGCCATCGAAGTTTTCTTTGTCTAGCCTGACTATAAACCGGAGTTAACTAAACTTTCAGAGCCCATAAAAAGAAACCGCGTCAACACACAGAATCAAAGCCAAGCCATACGTTACGTTCAATCTCTTATAATGATCCCTAACAATCAGAGGCGGATCTAGAAGCGCTTTATACGGGTTGGGCAATATGTACATACATACCGTCCGTGAAAAATCAAAATGTGCCATTTCCAAAAGCTAGAATTAAAATATGCTGTCAAAACATGAAGTAGGTTCGCAAAATTTTTATTACGAGGTTTTTGAAAAGTGCATTCTATATACACGTGATTTTGTAAAGTATAAATTAAATAGGTATTCTATTTATATTCTTTTAGGATCATGATATTTTTTTGTAGACAGTGAATTTAATTTATAGCTAAAAATGAATATGGATCATTTTGTTTCATCACTGACGATATAAGTGTGCAATCTTGGTTTGGTTTAAATTCCCCTATGTTAGCATAACGTCTGTGAAGAACTAAAATGACCCATATTCAGTTTAAGCTAGAATCAAAATGAGACATCTCATAAAAACAAAATGAAAAATATGCGTAAAATGTTAATTAAGAATTTTTGAAAAATGTAAAATGTTCTATTTACATGTTTTTTGAAAAGTATAAAAAGTTCTATTTACATGGTTTTAAAAAGGGGAAAACGTTCTATTTACATAGTTTTGAAAATTGTAATATGTTCTATTTACATATTTTTTAAAAGTGCAAAATATTCTATTTAAATGCTTTCAAGACATATTTCAATATTTTTTGTAGATAGTGGATGTTGGTTTTAGCTAAAAATGGATATGGGTCATTTTGGTTCTTCATAGACGATAAGGAAAAAATTCATTTTGGGGTGGGCAAATGCCGTGTTGCCCACCCCCTGGATCCGCGCCTTCCTACAATGCAATGCTCTATATTCCGATCCACGTCCACAAATGTTACTTTAAAGTAACAGCGCACATATTCATGAGTAAATATATATTCGCACGATTTTTTATGCAGGTGTCTAACTAGTAAGTATACACGCTGGGTTTATATATTTAAGTAAAAGTAGTTAGTATTAAAATATAGCACTTCATAATGCAGGCATGAGAGACAAAGACGAAGCGTGTTATACCATGTTATACATATATATAGCCAACACCTTTTCTTAAACTTAAATGTATACAGACTACTTTTTTTGCTTTTGTATTTGAATAACCTTCTGTTCGTCCATACATTTGTTTTGAAAGTAACAAAGATTTCTCCGTTTTCCTGGCAGCCAACTCGCTCTGTATTGTATTGTGTTGGTTTCTTCTAAGATAATTAACGGATTACATTACTACGCTCTCGTAGGTTTTTAAATAGAGAGAGAGAGAGGCAGACAGAAGATTTTAGTCTCACACTCACGGACTGTCAGTCAATTTTCCTGATAGAATGTAATGTAGTGGAAGTACAAGTACAAATATGCGGAGCAAATCACATTACAAACAATACACGTGGCATTGAAATGTCAAAATAGTCCTAAGTATGTTTCATACTTTGTAATTAATGTATTCTCACACCATATATAATCCAGTTTAAATTTATTAAATTCGTATGCATGTACCTACTACATACCTTGTGAACTGAAGGATCCGCACTCTCGTTCGTTCCAGAAATAGTTCCCCGTTGTAATATTAATTACTCTCAAGAAACGAAATGGACAGAACACGAAATACCGCTACGCTACCACTATTTTACTATATTTGTAATGGTATATAAGCAACTAAATAGTATTCATATACATATCTGCATAAGTACAAACATTAGTATTTGTTTCGAATTTTTAAATCTGCATATAATATGGAACCTCATGTTTGTATCGTTATGGATTGACATTGCTCCGTATGTAATTAATCTATGACTGCGGCTCTTTCTTACTTCTTAGTTCTTGGTCTTGAAGTTGTCGGCATATTTAAAAAAAAACCTGAAAAACTAATGATAGTGAAGAAGGATAAATCGACTATCTAAAAATGTACAGTTTACTTACACTGAAAGGTAGTTAATCACTAAATGAAACAAAAGGCGTTGAAACGGCGGGTCTTCCGGATCCGGACCCCGCGTCAAGTCAATCCCTTCTTAGTGTATTTTGTTTTGTTCTGTATCTGTAGTCTACATTCTAAGTGTATACAGAAATGTATCGAGGAATTAGAACAGAGAGTGCAAAATTAAGTACACAGAACAATGTAACAATCTTATATCAGCTACTAAAACTACATACTTAACTTACCTATATGTAGTAGGTACATTACCCAGACCGAGCTTCGTGTGTGTGGCTTAAATACCTATTTAACTATCTCTTCTATTCTAATTGTGTATTGTGACCCGATGTCGCATCGTGCATTACGTGACATCCTTTAGTATCTCATTTACTAACTGATTGTATTTACAAATATGTTAATGATTTAACTTAGCACACAATAATGATGAGCCTAGTTTGAAATGTATACATTATCCATGGCCTTGATTTTATTCTTATTTTGTTATTCATTTTTCTTTCATTATTATCTTGAATAATTTCAAGAAGATGAGACTGGGACTTGTTCGTTTTCGTTTGTGATACCAATGGAGCTGAGTAGGGGAATGGAAGTAAAGCGAACACTAATACGATTGTTACTTCGAAGCTGTTGTGGTTTGGTTTTGGTTGAAATGCGGTTGCTGCAGCAAATGTACAAGTACAAATGAGATGAGCCGTCGTCCGACGTCGGCATCGGCATCTACTATGTAGACTGCAGACTGCAGATAAATCCATCGAAATCTTGAGCGAACGAGCGAGCGAAGCAATGCATCTCTATGCAGTAAGTATACATATTCCCTTTTTCCTATTTGACAATGATTGTTCCCTATCATTCCTGTGAATCGATCTCTTTTGTTCCTTGTCAGACTCAAACAATGGAGAAAAGAGCTCATGTGTCATGTCATTGTTAATGATTCTGAATTGAAAGATACGCTAAAGATGAACGGTTTTCACGTCAGACGACAGAGTCAGGGCAGGATTTGTACACATAATATACGTACCGGTACCGGCACCGGTATCGAGTCTTCCTTTTTTTTAATAATAGGGATAGCTCAAATCGTATACCTATAGGATGTGTGCATCTATACCTATGGAAGCGAAAATAAAAATACGAAAGAGAAAAAGCATCTGTTTTATGTTGTCTAGTTGTCGAGGAAGCGCTAAAAACTAAAAGCTTATTCTGAATTCTGAGTTCTGACGGAAGGATTTCTAAAAAATTCTAATTCTTACAATTTTAGTGAAGCAAGAAAAGGAGCTACCGCCCTGCATACTGATACTAAAGGCGTACAAAATACAATCTATACTGATAGCTTGATTAGTTGGTACATTATTAGGTGGATAGGAACCTACCTCAGTAGGTACTTATTCCTGACACGTTGTTCTAATGCTGGATGTAATGGAGACTGCGGGAGGAGTGAAAGGCTGAAGCTGAAAACTTGTTGTAAAAAGTGTTTAGAGACATGAAGACAGTCACTGTATTAAAAAAAGGAGTTGGGGCACGACAGCAGTACTTGAGCCGTGAAAAATGTTCACACTTTTAAACTTGAAGAATTAAGACTCTCTGACTGCGGGTAGAATGTGTGAGACAGCGTGGTGCCTTTGACGAGGTGACTTGAAGGGTCAACCACACTTCCTTTTCCATATTAACTTTCACGGCCAGTTGTACAAAGTACTGAACTACTGTGCTACATGCACAGTTCCTATAGTATTTCCTATCCCCCTTTACTTTGTCTGTACTTTATCTGTACTCTACAGATAGCATTATAGGAGTGAGTGGAACGAAATCCGGACTGAGATAATATCATATATGATGATACCGAAAATACCCTGTTCGAGGGCGAGGGGGATGAGGATGTACCCCTTCAGTTGGAGTCTTTCTTCTCTCGTGACAAATGTATTATGCAGTTTCCTACACCACAAAGTTTTCCTCGCTCACTGCCCCTCAATGCAATGTGGTCTATGAATTGCTACTGAATAATATCTGAAATATTCCAAACATATTATTAGAGAGTGGACCGAAATGACTTGTGGTAATTTGACTGCTTCCACACTCAAGTTATGTCCATAAACAAAACCAACGGAATTTCATAATCCTCGTGAAAATGAGTGTATTGTAGCATGTTAGACAATTCGACATATTTCTTTCATCCTCTCATCTTACCATCCGGGTCCGGGGAATCCGAGTCAAAATGAGACAATAATTATACTAAATACTATAGCCACCCTTTTATAAGCAGTGTTGTACGTCCTTCCTTCATAATGTACAACAGTATGTAGATTGGACATGCTGGGAATAGGACAAGTTACAAATGAACAAATGAAGTCTGCCGGGACTCTGCCTCCCCACTGACTTTAAATACATAGTTTACAAATGACTGTTAAGCTTCCTACTACTTTTGAACTAATGGATCATTTGTAGATACTTTTCCTGCGGACATCTCGTAGGACGTCGTTGTTTATGACACATTTTTTTAAACCCAGGAAGGAGTTTGAATTATTTGTCAGTTATGTTTTTTATTTGATTTTCTATTTTCAATCATTACATGGACCTCAAAAGCCTATGTTTTTTAAGGATAATTTACAAGTCACTTGATTTCTACGGGCTTGTGGTTGTACAGCGTTAGTGTATGGTTAATAAAATAGTAAAAAGGGATTGTGGCAGGTAGTACGTAGCTGCCTGGGTTCTAATACAGTTTGCTTTGACCTTTGACCCAAATGCCCGCTGTAAAAATCTGTAATTATGAATGTCATTGCGGACTACGTATATAGCCCTATGCATCATACATTTATTTAATTAGGCTATGTTTCATGACAGAAATTGGACAGAAAACCTCATTATGAAATAGCCGGGTTGATATAGAAATAAATATATCAAGGGAAATTGTATAGGACGGGGCGGATAATAATTATGAAAATGCACCATTACGGTTACGGTGTACTTTGGATGAATGATTTTAACGATAAACAAGTGATTTCAAGAGCTGTCTCAACTATGTAACTTTTCCTGAATAATAGTTGCCACAAAGAGTCCGGCACATCTGTAAAGCATACAAAAGTGCTTGGGTGATCATTAGACTTGTCACTTTCATTACAACACAACTGTGAAAAACTGTCGTAACATTCGGGTGGTCGCTGTCATAAAGGAACCATTAATTATATCTAAGGCCTTCATCATTTCACTCTTCTCACCATCATTCCACTACTTTTTATAGATATTTTTTCAAGACCAAACTTTACCATTAAAACCAAAGCTCGGATGATCCGACTAATGATTTGGAATCGAGAGAAAGAATTTATATAGACATTTGCCGATGCCGAAATTGCAGTCCATTGTATGGAACTCACCTATTGTAAAAATTTATCCCCATTAATACACACTATGAAATTTAATTAAAAAATCATAAAGAAATGCATGTAAATAACAGTGTAGTACACGGTAATTGTTTTGATTTGAAAATCTGCAATGAGATTAAAATCCTCTTCACTAGAACTAGACGACTTATCATTGATAATAAATAAAAAATACTAAAACAAGTAGGGAGATGGAAGTGGTGTGAATCATGGAAGCCGAAACCGAAACAACTGCATACAGACTCCAGAACGAGACACAGATGATACAAATAGGGTCACCGCGGGATGAACTCACCACTTGTTTTCCTCTCCACATTCGTCCTGCATTGCTCCCACTAGTTAGACGGCTGTATATTTACATAACGAGGGATGACAAGAGTCAAAGAGAAAAGTCTGTCACGTAATGTAAAAATGTGAGTGGGTAGGTAGGTACATAATTAATTATACTATAGGAGGAAAGCTATACAGTGACATGTACAGCCGGAGCCGGAATGGAACAAGAGCGTCCTTCCCAATTCCCCATTGAAGACTTCATTAATCCATTGAGTCACTCACTGCGGAAGGAACTTCATGAATGCAACATTATAACGTATTTAAAGTAAAGAGGAGGTCTTTGGGATCTCATGGGAAGAAGATTCATGTATCCAGCCGTATCCCTTAAAGCTCAGGTTTCCTTTACTATGGATCGTTTAGAATTGTCGGCCGAAAGACTGCGGAAACACATAACTTTCCTCCCCATAGTCTCTTTTCGAGATCTTCTTGAGGGTGCACATCATTTCTCATTCTCATTCATATGGTCAACTCCATATTATATCCCTTCACACACTTATGTCCCGGCACCGGCACTAAAAATGAGCCCATGAGTCACTGCTTTTACTTGTCCACGTAGAGCAAACAAGGCGGTGTCGTGTAAAGGGAGACAAGTGTACACTTGAAACATGCCTTCAATAATGTTGTAGTACAACAAAACGGAGACATGTATTTACAACAAGACAAGGGTTGTCTCCTCTCATGTCCCCTTTCAGTCCCATGTCCCATACCATGCCATGCCGTGTCGTATGTTCCACGTATCACGTACAAATCATCTCATCTGCTAACAACTACATAGACAGCGAGGAGATACAACATTCCAAATTCAATTTACAGACAAGTACAATCTCATCATGAAAATGGGCTCAGACAGACAAGCTACTGATATCTCTCTGTACTACACACTACTCCTTCAAAGTCCAATAGCTCGTCTGGAACTGTTCCTGATCTGTGTCGGTCCGCGGTCCATCCAATGAAATTCCACTCATTCATTGATTTCTCACAAATCTTCCGCTTCTGGTTCTGGTCGATATATTATGCACCCTGCACATTGCTCACACACTTGGTCCATGTTCTTCTTGAATCAGATTTCTCATCTGTAAAACATGCTCAAGCAAGAATAAGAGGCATGTGAGCCTCCTGAGATTTTTTTCGGTTATTCGTTTTTTTACCCTGACATGACGATGACATGAAACCTCGATGACCGTATGCAACGGGTGTGTCGTATAAAAGTAACTGTAGGCAAGACGAACGCCGTACTGCAACATTTAAAACAAGTTAATTCTCTTGATTTTGGCAAAATTTTAAAGTTTTGTAATCTGCTCATCAAGAACTTTGTTATTTTATAAAAACGTAGAAAATAAATGATTCTGTTTTGAAAAAAATCGTATTGCTACAACCTGCATTCTATAACATTCCTTACTCTCCACGGGATGAGCCTGCTAAAAACTGAGTCATAAAAATTGAGGAAAATTGAGGCTCGTATTACATCTTCAAGGACGACGGACGAAACGGAGTTAAGTAATTATTTTGTTCATATCGTCATGACCACCTACTTTAGTAAGGAGAAGGGCCTTAGTGTTTGGAACAGTATTTGATTCCATTACCTAGCCTATGATGAAGTCAAATGGTATGACAACTAAAAGCACATCCCATAAGAAGATCATTAGAGACTCAAACTGAAAGGAGAGATGCTAACTTTCGTTACACTCACATTCTTCCTTGTTGCTGCCACTACTACGAATAGGCACTTGCTAATATGCTATATCATGTCAATAACATTAACTATTGGAAATTGGGTAAAGGCTGCAACTGGTGCTGGTCTGCGAATGGCACACACACACATACTTCTTGAGATTTTGAGAGAAAACACTACTACTACTTATACATATACAATTACATTGATAATATATCCCTCTTATAAAGAAGATTTTTTTACTATATGACGGTAGCGTAAAATAATAAAGGCTGTAAGTAGACTTGTTTGGAGAAGTGTGTGGTGGAAGATGCAGTAGTAGATGTTGAATGCATTATGGACCAGTTTTGACATAGCTTATTGTATATTGCATATGGTATGGCTTGTAGATCTATTGAAAAGGTCCTCCCCATTAAAATATCAGTGCTAGCTATTTCCGTACGTATGTATAGTGTAAAGTTTAAATTTTAAAAGGAAAAATGGTTATTTTGTTGAGTGCATTGTGAATGAAGCTGGGAAAGGCTGTCGAGAGACTCCACTCTCAGTTACATGACAATGTTTTAAGGACTTACGTCTCGTCTCCCGGTCCCTATACCTATACATGTTACCTATTACCTAAATGTACCTATGTGAACTCTCCAAAGACACGATGCATCTGTCAAAGTTTAACTCTCAGTCTTCAGATCCGTTCGACACTTTTCTACCCGCTCTTTAGCAGAGAAGATTAACAAGTCCTCTTTCAGTTCCTGTCTCCATTTCAACCAAGTTCACCATCTCACACATTCTCAATTGTTAAGAGTCGGCCAGTGCCAGGAGGCAGATTATTGAAGACGGAGACGTGGACCTGGGAAGAGTTTTTAGAGGCTTTTATCTTTACCTCTCTTAACCACCACACCACACTACAATACAACTTAATTATTATTCTACATTTCAGTTTTAATTCATCTACGTTTGTGGTGCCGAATCCGTAATAAGTTTAAGCAAGGATACTTACACACGCTGAAATTAGATTATAACGCGAGTTCAGTACTATAGTCAATATTTATTGACATAGGTTGTTTCCTTTTAAATTAACAACCTGCTTACTCAATTTTTTAAATTTCGAAACACAATGGAAACGGGAACAACGAAAAAAAGGAGAATTCTGCGAACTCCTAAGTGCGCTCGGTGTCGGAATCATGGAGTTATTTCCTGTTTGAGAGGCCATAAGAAAATGTGCAGGTAAGAAGAACAAAGTCATTTTCAATAATAAATTAGTTAATTATCAACGGAAATCAGCCTATGTGCATGCAAAGCGGATCACGTATCTTCAGTGTTTAACATAAACTTAATTTAGTACAAAATTAAACATAAGGCTCGAAACCGCTAAGCGGCAGATTAAGTTAGATGGCAGAAATATAAGTGCATATTATAACTATAATATTATGTAATCAGAAAAAAATTTGAGATGCTTTAAATTTTAATAAAATAAAAGAAATAAAAAATAATTTACTCATCTGAAAATCACCGTATTTATGATACAGATGGAGAGAGTGTGTCTGTGAGATGTGTGAGCTTGTAGCAGAAAGGCAGAGAATCATGGCAGCTCAAGTTGCCCTCAGAAGGTAATACAAATTAAAGCAATGAAAACTGTACTGTAATTTTAAACATCTAACTACTTATCCACAAAGGACAAAAGGAAGTTCTGCAGGCCAAAGTAAAATTTAAAAAAAAATCTACATAGTATTATCAGTAATCCTTAATTAAAATTGTAGGCAGCAAATTGGTCAGAAGCTGAAAGAGACTTCTTCGGCTGGCTCAGGGGATCCCAGTAATAATCATACTGACAAGTCATCAGCATCGGGTAAAAATCAGAATCGTGAGCGAGATAAAATCAGGGAAAATGAGACACTTCTCGCAAAAAGAAAATCCAATCTCCCCGCAGCTCATAAGAATGCATTGGAGCGACTCAAGTCGAGTCGAAACTGTGAGTCCAGCAGAGCTGCGGATGTCCTTTGTACAGATCCAATGTCCTACTGGTCCAATTTAAGATTTAGGCGAAGGAAAACATTTGCAGATCCTCAACTACTCCTCAGTCAAAATCTACCTCCAGAATCTTACAACAATAATAATAATGATAATGACTCAACCATAAGGAAATTACGAATCAGCCCAATTAATTTCTCTCAGTATCAACATCAACCCACTTTGCCACTTTTAGCCAATAGCCCAAATAATTCAAATTCAGCTTCAACTATAGCTTCAACCTATACTCCTATAGAGGCTAATCATAAAAATAGTAATTCTATGCAACATTTCCTTGGGACTTACTACTACTCCCTCTTAGCTTACACCTCCTTAATAAATTTTAGAAATAATAATAATAGTATTGGCAGTAATAGTCATAATAATGGGAACAATAATAGTATTAATACAATCTTAAAGAGTCATCAGCACGGGAAGGATAAAAATACTATTGACAGGGAATGTGTCAAATCTAACTCTAATTTGTCATTTTCTGTTGAGGCTATTTTAAATATGTAAATTCGCAAAATTAAAGTCTCTTTTTTTATTACAAAAAAAACGTAAATTTTATGAAATCTAAATTGTTCGAATGTTTGTAATTATTATATCCCTATTAGAATATTATGTTCATAATATGTAAAAAGGGAAGAAGGGCTATTGTGTTCACATGTTGACAATATTTTAAAGACAAGGAATTAAATTATATATTTCTCATATATTATCTGTGAAGAATCAAAATGAGATATTTCGAGTTTTATCTAGAAACAAATTACAACATCTACAAAACAATAGTAAAATATCTTTAAAGCATGTGAACAGAACATTTGTCACTTTTAAAAAAACATGTAGATAGAGCTATTTGCAATTTTTAAAAACGTATAAATAGAGCTATTTGTAATTTTCAAAAACAAGTAAATTGAGCTATTTGCAATTCTCAAAAACATGTAAATAGAGCAATTTGCACTTTTCAAAAAGATGCAAAAAGAGCTATTTGCAATTTACAAAAACTAGTAAATAGAGCAATTTGCAATTTTCGAAAACAAGTAAATAGAGCAATTTGCACTCTTCAAAAAGATGCAAAAAGAGCAATTTGCAACTTTCAAAAGCATGTAAATAGAGCAATTTAGTACCTTTTAAAAATTCGTAATTAACATTTTACGCATCTATATGATTTAAATTCTTTTGACTTAGCTCATTTTAATTCTAGCTTAAATTAGATGTTGGTCATTTTAATTCTTCACAGATTATATTACATGATATATTAATTACATAATATACATCTTTTATAAATAGGATTATGAATAATACGTACTAGATACTATATGCATATAAGCAACTCTGCAATACTGATATATTATATTATGGAAATATATGAATAAAAATGTGAAAATATAAGCAACGGATAATCTTTTGAATTATTGTAATAAAAACAATGCCAATACCATAATCATTTATTGAATATCGTCGTTAGAAAATTTTTGCATAATAATAAAGTAATCACATAATAATAATAGTAATAATAATAGCAATAATATAGTGCCGTAATTAAAGGTATAGGGACGTGGAAGGACTTGGTTGAAAAATAAATAATATTCTTATAATATTACAATTTAACAAGAGCTACTACACGCAAACACATGGACAAACCCACAATAAAAATAAAAATAAGTTAAGCTCATATAACAATAAAATTGTTGGTCCGGGGTGCGGTGCCGAATTCATAGTGTATGTAATACCCGCTTACATATCAAAATGAAATGCACACAAATAATCATAATAATTATACATTATTAATATCGCATAATATGTGTGTCATTCAAAGGGTGAATGTACACAAATGTAAAGGCTATCCTATACTGTACTTTGGTCAAATTTCATAATAATTAAATCATTTAACCTTAACCTTGAAATCTAAGGACCGATGCTACATTTAGCGTTATAAAATAAATTGATTCCGATTTGATAGTAACATTTAAGAATTTTATAGAAGTTGGAAATAAATGTAAAAAAAAACTTCAATTGTAAAAAAAACAGACGAGAGATTAAAGCCATTTAAATTAGCAATTAGTTAGAAGTGACTTGTCGAACCCAGTTATTGTACTCTGAGACTTTAACATAGACCCCAGGAACATTAAATTCTCCACAACCCACACCCCAACTGACGACCCCAGCCAATTGCCAGACCCCCTTGATTTCACAGACTAGTGGACCACCCCCATCCCCCTTGCAAGAGTCCTTATTCAACTCTCCTCCCGCACACATGAAACCCGGATGGAGAGTAAAGTCTGCGCCAAGGCGAGTTCTCTTCAGCTTCTGCTCACAGTCGAAATTATTGAGGACGGGCAGATCCACTTCCTTGAGAACATTCTGATACTTTCCACCTTGAGAGAAGGAATCTTTTCCCCAGCCAGTGACGAAACAGCGCTGTCCTGTGAAGTCGTAGCCTTTGGGTGGCAAGCAGACGGGACTAATGTGTGGGCTAATGAAAGAAAAAATAAAACATTTCCAATTAGTTATCATACTTCCTTTGTTCCTTTGTAGATCTCCGGTGATTTCCGGTCATTCTTTTTCAAAATAATTTCTAATTTGAGTATTACTAAATGCTGTCTTACTTTTGTTGGAAGTTAACTTGTCCATCAAGACGGAGGATAGCAATGTCATTGAAAAGGTTTCCAGCGTAGAACTCAGGGTGCATGGCGATGGCAATGACATTTCTCTCCATGTGTGGGTAAAATTCATTCTCACTGTTCACATCCCAGTCTCCGAGACGAACACGGAGGTCATAAGGTTGGAATCCCTTGACACAGTGAGCGGCAGTGATGATGTGACGACTGTCAATGAGGGATCCTCCGCAAACGTAGCCGGACTTTTTCAAAATAGCCACTTGCCATGGGTACTCACCTAATCATTAGAATGTAATAAACTTAATTAGCTAATGAATTTTGTACGCGGCATATAGTCGTACGAATTATTAAATTACGTACAGATTGTGTGTACAATGAGTGTGAATTAAATAACGCTTCATACCATAGTCGGTCTCTCCTTCAGCGAGGGAATGCCCGGCACTGATGACGCGCCCAGTGATGCCTCCCGCATTTCGTACTCCACAAGTTCCGAATCCCTGTCCTGGCATTGGTTTAAATCCACCAGCTTGGAAGGGTGGGGAGAATCCTGGAGTCTGAGGTTGGTAGGGTGGGACGAGACCACCGGCACCGGGTGGAAACTTTCCTTGAGTCTCCCCGAAATTTCCATTATTCCCGCCCTGGAAGTTCCCATTATTCCCACCTTGGAAGTTTCCATTATTCCCACCTTGGAAGTTTCCATTATTCCCACCTTGGAAGTTTCCATTGTTCCCGCCTTGGAAGTTTCCATTATTTCCCCCTGGGAAAGAGTTTCCGTTTCCAGAGAAAGAAGGATTTCTGCAGCAGACAAAGCCACGGGGGCAATTTTGTAAGTTGGAGAATCGTCTTGGCTCAGCGGTGCCGTTACCGTTTTCTGAAGGAGATGATGGAGACAAAGGTGCTTCTCTCTTGGTTCTTTCTTTGTTCTCCTTGTCTTTGTCATCCTGGCTCTGCTCGGTGGTGGTGGGGAAGGTGTCGTCTTCATCGTCGAATTCCAGTGTTTTCCCCTTTCTCACTCCAACGGCGGCATCTTCCTCGGTTGAGTTGGATAGGATGAGAGCGGCAGTGGGGCTTCCTTTGTTACGAGGATCGATTCCGAATCCAACTTGTCCATAATTGGCCACACCAGTCCCGCTAATCACTTCCCGATCGGCGGAGCCTTGACTCGCAATGTTGTAGGTTGAGCACTCTTGAATGGGGACACAGGAGCAGTCCGCTGAGGCGGGGTCGATGAAATTAGGTTGAAGAGTTTGAGCTTGACTCACATGTCCGACGTGAGTTCCGTCCGGTTTGGAAATGGAGAGAGAGGGCTTGGTGAAGTCTCCTTCCAGATAGGGATCATAGTGGGGCTGGGGGGAGTGGTGACCGTGGTGAATGAGACCGTGGTCGCCTCCATGTCCAAATCCGAGTCCGTGACCATGTCCTCCGTTAATTGGTAATTGGGGTCCGAAACCGTTTCCATGAGGAGGTCCGTAATGAGGTCCCCCTTGTCCAGGATTATAATGAGAATGGATGGGCTTGGATGGCTCTAGAGGAATGGCTGCAATGGGCTCACCCACGGGCTTGAGTGCCACTGGCTGGACGAGTGTCACATCTTGAGGGGCAATTCCGTGATGAATGGGTGGTTTCCAGCCCACACCGAAAGGCTCAATCTCATGTCCGCCATGATGATGTCCGCCCAGGTGGTAGTTGGCATGAGTGGGTGGCCGGTACACTGGAGGACGACCATGATGTCCATGTCCATGAGGTCCGTGTCCATGATGCGGCTTTCCACATGGGACTAAGCCCAGATTACAGAGCTTATCACGAACAAAACCACGAGCCTCTGCTTCATTGCCGGAGGCAAGCTGAGCTTTAACATTCGAGTCCGCACTCAATTTCCCCAATTCATCTCCATCCAATTTCCTTCCAGATCTTGCAGCTTGAATAACAACATCCACCGTCTCCTCCGCCTTCTTCCTGTCACTCTCGTCCCCTTCTATAAATCCGGTCGACGACTCACCCGAACTATTCAAATCCGCAAAAATATTTTGTGTTCCATTAGAAGCACTGCTCGGGAAGCCACTTATCCTCCCCACTATCCCCACAAACACCACCGCGACTACTATTAAACTCTTCATATTTTCCCCACTTTGGAAAATTGTAAATAAATTCAACTTTTATTATTTTTCGTACTATTCTCGATCTGATATCCAAATTTAGTCAATTTCAAAGTAGCACTTTATAATAAAACTTGATAAAAAATTCAAAAAATAAGGAGAGCTATTCTTTGTTTGTTGTGCTTGCTGTACGAAGCAAATGTTCTGACTGACTTGTTCTGTGGAGGGTTCAACGTGCTTATATTTGAGTGAAATCTCCGGCACATTTTATGTTTAGCCACAAGACTAAAGACAGAAGAAAACAATGCACAACAATACGAAGAAGGAATATGGGAATGGGAATAGTATATAGTAGTAGACGTAGAAGTAGAAGGAGAAGGAGGTAAGGAGTATGAAGATGGAAAATCTTTAAAGTACATAATATTACTTCTCAAGTATAATATTTTTTGAGGGAGGCCGCATATATAGGTATACAGATAGGGCAGGAGAACATAGACTCTGATAACATATGTACACAGTTTGACAGCGAGTAAACAATCCTTCGTAGTACATTATGTTATGTGTATCCTTGCGTATTCCCAGTGGATTGGATTGGGATAATATGGAATTGGAATCTTGGGATATCCCAAGAAGAGTTGTGTGGTGGAGTGTGTAGCAAAAGCAAAATAAAGTGAAAGGTGTGGGGAAGTTATTCTTGCAATAATCATAATAATATCTCAATCTACACAAATCTACGCGAATAATCTACACTCCTATATATGTATGTATAGCTCCTGCGCATATACTCACTATAGTCAGTAAAATTTACTATCTATCTTAAAACTCTCTGTGTATCTTTTTTACTACCGTCCATATAATAGAGTATAGAGCATAGGCTGCATTGTTATTGTTACCTGTTACAGTCACTCTAATGTTATTGTTCCTATCGTGATTACGTCTCGTGGGGAATAACATATCTTTCTTCAGTCAGGACATTTTTGCACTTACAAGCTTATGCATTCAGAAGGTCTATGCGTCATCAAAAAATCGTATCGTCTCTCTCTCTCAAAAAAAAGAGCGTTTGCTTTGCTTCTTGGCATTTAGATGGGATTTCGCACACGCGGACCATCACTCTCATAATGCCTATATAATGTAATGTGTTATCATGCAGTTTGTGTAATGGTGAGATAAGACGTGTGTGACTCCTCACTCAACCAAACTCACACAGTTCAATAATCCAATGATATACAAAAGCATGTGTTTGCATGGCATGGCATTTGGCATGGCTCGCAGGCTCTCACCATTCCATTCCACATCCTATATCCGTCTCGTCATGCCTCAACGAAAGTGAGTTAGTGTGGTTTCAGTTATTCGACTTCGACTTCGACTTGGAGTGAACAGGTAAGCAGATGATGGGACGAGTTCCTTGAGTGTCTTTTGAGTACATATAGGAAACACATGTATGTTTGGAGTAAGCGAAAAAAAATATACATGGAGATAATTGCATATAGGGAACGACTCTTGAATATATATGATCTCCAACTAATCTCGAATACTGTATGTCTCTCTTAAAGTTTCACACTTGGAGATGCAGATATACCTGTCAACATCCGCTTCGTTATGGAGAGTGCATACAGGTTTTACTGATATTTGTTGTTATTAAAGAAACTATGTACTACGCAGAGGACCGTTAGTTAGTAGTGTGCTCGAGCACTGTAACCTTTGTTGTGTCTGTGATTGCGTTAAAAGTGTATAATCACTTTGGCTCAATTTTGAATTGTAATTGTTACTGCTCACTTAAAGTATGTGGCTGGCTCTGTCTAGGATATTATGTCATTGGGGAATTCCCCAAAGTCCGGCCCTACTTTTTTTAGTATGAAAAAAATACAATAATATAATCATAACAAAAACAAAAACATAACCATATTTCTCAATAGACTTGAGTTTTGACAGTTGTTGTAATACTAATATAGTCACGTGCATAACGATAACGATAACAAAGTGCACTTGCAATTATTATTAGGTTACAGCTATGAAAATGCAATCCTCCGTTCGGAGAACTGTATGTTACAGTTACTTAAGTAGAATGCTTTCAGTATTATGTATTATGTAGTCGACATTAATGCTTGGTGTATTAGTCATAACTCAAAAGTCAAACTTACCATT
Organism: Dicyrtomina saundersi; assembly: GCA_034695245.1. Lineage (NCBI taxonomy): Eukaryota > Metazoa > Arthropoda > Collembola > Symphypleona > Dicyrtomidae > Dicyrtomina > Dicyrtomina saundersi. Next base: position 1,170 of record JAQFZE010001555.1, on the reverse strand, counting down.
ACCATTACCATTACCATACCAATTTATTAGTAGGTAGGTAATATAGGCTTTTGCAAGGGTTTGTATCTCTGAGTTTTGCACGTTGACAATAATGTTATTTTTATGGAAATACTTTCATTTGACGCTCTCTCTCTCTCTATGTAATGTCGCACACCATCAAAAGTGTACAAAATCCTCACTAGTCAGTACGAAAGGTGCCATGACTCACTGCATAATATAATTTGAAGGTGTACCGAGTATTACACAGATTAAGTACTTTGTTTGTGCTACATGAAGGCGCATGAGACATTTTCTTGAATTTTAATTTCCTTAAAATGGGAAAATATATTGAAACAAAAAGGAAGCACTGCCGGAATTAATTTTTTTTGGGAGATAGTTAGAAAATACATTTTAGTGGTTTAGCTCCCACGCCTTATTGAACTAATGATGTGTCAAAAATTCAAAAACGAGATTAGGTACATTCCAATCTAAAAAAAGAGATCTGCAATGTAAATGGATTTTACAAGTATTTTTCCTTCTGCTAAATATATATATACCACGAGGAAATAGTACACAATATATGTATTGGTAATTGGTTATTTTTCTGCGGCTTTGACGTGCTCTGAGGTCATAATAAAAAATATTTATATACATATATATGCAATGAAATATGAAATAGGAGCAGACATTAAATAGACATGAGCGATGAGGAGAAGACGATGTAGAGAAGACGCAGAGCTCAGCTCTGCAATTCCGATTCCAATTTAGACAACTTTCATTTGGAAAACACTTGTACACGTTCACCCCATGTGGATTAGAAGAGTTCCTAGTAACATATAAGTATACATATTAAGTGTAATATTTATGCACTTAATAAGTTCAGTTTTTAATGTTAATGTTTTTTCTTGAAATAAATGCAATGTTATTACATGAGGACACCTACTATTCTGTATTCTTTGTGTAGTAGATATAGTGAGGGCTATTTAAGCTTAATGGATATATAGGCATCGACGTGAGTGAGCAAAGAAACCTCTTCCAAGCAGATATAATGAATACAAACTGTCTAGTAAAATGGGTTGTTTTTGTTGTGTAATAATAAAAGTAGTTGACCATTGAAAGGCGAATGGGTTCCCAGAAATTCAAGCACAAGGCCTAACACAATGCGTTTGGGAATCCCTCGTCTATTTTGCT
>JAQFZE010001554.1:0-17491 GCA_034695245.1 Dicyrtomina saundersi | reverse complement strand
TAAATGCAGTAGTATTTGAACAACGGCCACTGATCACCATTAGGGAAGTGATCACCATTAGGGCAAACCCTGCTAGTAAGGTATTTGCATTTGTAATTTTCTTGATTGTCGATTGCGAATCGTGTGATTTTGTAGGTAGGTGTAGTATAGCATAGGTACACTGCAAATCATAAAATAATAGGAAAGAAACAGTCGGAAGTACTTAAGCAGTACGGACAGTTGACGGCTAACCAAGTTAAGTAGTGTTGAGAGTAAGTACAAATTTAGTACATGCAGAAATACTAGAAATTAAATAAGATTCGATTGATAATTGGTGCAGGAAGTCAGGAAGTGTAGATTAGCCATAGCCAATAATTATTAAAAACTGCGTGATTGCCCACACACAACATTAATTACCTTGATCTAACCTGTAGTTTTAATTCCAAATTAAGTTCAGTTATTTGTTACGAGTTTAAAATTATCAATGGAATGATATAGTTATTAAACCAGTCATTTACTGTATTCATCAAATATTTGATATTGTGTGATTGTATGTTCAATGTTAGACTTATACATTATATGGCTGTACTAATTTTGTTCTCTTTCAGTTGTTTTCCAATCGTGGTACGTGAAACGAAGTAGACGAAACAATGGCTGATGGCATTGAATATGAGATCGGTGGCAGGCATAAAATGACGAACCCTATAGATCTCCAGTAAGTAATAATTATTATACTTTTGAGTTTTTTGTATGGCTAATCTCGTTGCCGTACTATATTGTTTTTCATATTTGAAGGAGATCCAGATACCGGTACGTCGTCTAATTTGCATGTAATTAAGCGGATCTTACCAAAAGTATTCACGAAACACAGGAGATGCTCTGCTGAGGCGCTGGGGTCAAAGAATGTACAATCTAAAAAATATTACTATTACTCTTTCTTTGGTTTCTTCCTACTTGGTACTGCACTCACGGTACAGCCAAGATAGCTTTTTTGGGTAATGTTAATGATATACCGCAAATAACCAAAGATGTTCAAAGTGGAGATAGGGATCTTGTAGACAAAATTCTGATATGTAGAAGTTAAACCTCAACTGCTGCAATTGCTAGGCAGCTCCTCCAACCGAATGTTCAAGTCAAACCAAAAGAGAAAAGACTTTGAATACAACTCACGACCGATAAAGACAGCCTCGGTCAGAGCAAACTCCCTCGTTGCCGTATGCTTATTATGACGTCATTTATTTAAATGTTAATGCTCTGGGTGCAAAGGGAAACAATAGCATAAAAGAGAGTATATAATTCCAAATTAGGATGATGACCAAATTATTGTAGGGGCGCAAATATTTTTAAGTTGAATTGATTGAATTGATTAAGGGAAACAAGAAGTAAAAAATACATCAAGGGATAATGTCAAAATGTTTCCTATAATTTGTTACTGCTACTTTGGAATAAAATCCTCGGCTTCACCTGATTGGTTTACAGAAAGCTAAAAGAAGAAGGAAGTATTATGTTTGAAGTTCCTGACTGTGCTGACCCATTTGGTGAGGATGACCTGGAAAAAGAAAAAGAACAAAATATGGAAGAAATGAAAAACATATTTAAGGACATAAATTTGAAAAACATGCCACTTATGTGCTTCGCAGCTGAAGATGCGTTGGATAATTTTGACCACATGCAGAGCACTTGGAAACACATACATGATGGTGTCTATAAAAAGGTAACATTAATAATAATTAATAAAATTTGCGATTTGACCACTCCTAATGTCAAAAACATTTTTTTGAACTTTTCAAACCTTGTGTTATTGCGTAAACTATAAATGTAAATTTTTTTTTGTTGACATTAGGAGTGGTCAAATCAAAAATATTATAGAGCCAAAAAAGTTTCAAAATGTGTTTTTACGACTACCTGAGTTATGTTAAACTGATTTGGCGCGAAAACACAAAATTTGAATTTTCAAAAATTTTGGAACTTTGCAAATTTTTTTTGACGCCATTTTTTGAAAAACCAAGAAGCGCTTGAAAACGTCCTAATATTTTGGTCTGGACTATCTGTATTTCAAATTTCGTCTAAATCGGTCGATATTTGTGGAAGATACGGATCAGGAAACTTTGCACAGATGTACTTTGTCCTTCAGTTTTACCCCATATGGGGGGAAGCCAGAAACTTCATACTTGACCTATGAGTTTCTTACATGGTATCCTTTTGATAAAAAAATTAAAAGCTATAATTTTTTACCATCGAGTAAAGTCGTGGCCTATTGACCAAAGAAGGGTTCAATTATTGATTTATTGTTAATAATAACATTGATTTATTGTCAGGAAAGCATATGTGAAACAAACACGAAAGATTTAAAAAACACAGTGGTATTTAAATATTTAAGGTTTCAAATATAGCAGACAAGCATATTTTCTAATAATTAAGTGACAAAGCAGTTGATACAATTTACAGCGTACGGGAGATATTGAGAAAGACGACTTTATTAAAATAAACTTGACATTTTCCTCCGAGGAGGATAGCCCAAACGACGCAGTAATATGGTTCAAAATTTTGCTATAAATAAATTATGCTTAGTATTATAGTTGCAATAAATGTAACTATAATTAGAGCATAATCAGTTTCCAGCAGTACAATGTTATCCTCCGTGATTAACTTATTTACTTGGACAGTTCATTGAAAAGACTATTTAGTTGTTTAATTATTCTTGTTGGTACTATTTTAGGGGATCTCTGGTACTAATATCTGACAGTTCCGACGCGATTTTTAGACCTGGTTAATTGTAATATTTGGTTCGAGTATTTAACGGTATTAAATGAAAGTTAAATGCTGAGAGTTACATACCACTGAGAGCATAACACAGACTCACCGTAATGTTCAAACCCGGGCTTCTAATGACCCCTAATGACCTGAGTGTTAAGTCTTACACTGTTTTGTGGGTAATTTAATGGTGTTCATGCTTGAATTCTTTATATTACAATCAGTTGACATTTGTGTATGTTCATAAGAATTTAGTGAAGCAAATGGTGACTTTCCCATGTAATCAAATAGGGAAAAAAGTTGGCATGAGGTTGACCCGTCTTCTCCAAAGCTACCAGTGATCCGATGATCGAGGTGAATAATTCTAGTCAGAAGTAATATATGTGAGTATACGCAGACCAAGTTTCATAATTTTTCATTGGCATAGTCAGGAGATATTAATTATTTACATGAGAACCACGTGATCCCTGGGGGTCAATCAAAGTTAGCCCGTACTTAATAGTGACCTAAGTTGTCACCTAAAAATATGTATCTCATCGGGCAATTCCTTCTTGGAGGGAAGTAACCACAAATAACCATAAACCATACTGAGTTTAACGTTTAGGGACACACTGTATAAAGAACTTTCTCTAGGGTGGTAGCCGTGCTGTTTGTTTGATAGGTAACTACTACTGAACTGCGACATTGTTGTAAGGACTCATTTCTTGGGTGGCAATTAATTGCTTGAGAATAATTTTCTTAATATTTGTTTTTACAGATCATTCGACCTGGGAAAGACGATAAAGTACCGAGTGGAGCAAAGGTTTCGATTCATTTCGTGGCTTACCATGAATATAACGATGAGCCTTTCGATAATTCGGTCAAACTTTCACGACCGCGTTCATTCCGGCTGGGCGAAGGTGAAGTTATTCCTGGGCTTGACATAGCCGTTGCATCGATGGAATTAAAGGAGATATCAAAGTTCTTGATCTTACACGATTATGCTTTTGGCGCTTTGGGGTGCCCGGATAAAATTCCCCCTAGTAAGTAATTAGTTGATTCAGAATGAAATTCTGCCATTCAATATTCGTTTTTATTGATGTACATCCAACGTGTGCGAAATTAGATGCTCGCGTCCTGTTTACAATCGAACTGCTCGAGTATAACATTGTTTCTGAGACCGGAAACATTTTTGATATGACACCGGAGGAACGACTAGAACTACCATTTGCCGAAATTCAGAAGTATGTTGAAGAGTTGAAACGTGATGGCAAACAAGAATGGGAAAATAAGGAGTACGACGACGCTGTTTCAGTGTAAGTAAACTAGGTTCCTTGTAACGTTTACCCACTCACTCCGCTCTTACTTACGATTAGTTGTTGTTCTTCAACCGTTATTCTAGAAAAAGTATTGTTAAAGCAAACTAATGTACTTTTTGGATGTTCCATGATATAATCGTCCGAAATTCTTTTGTGCGAAAAGCGTTTGTACGAATTTATATTATGTGCATGGTGTCCGAAAGCCCTTTATTCGTATTCATTCGTTTCGATTTTTATGAACTATATCTAATCATTAACATTATAGGTACTCAAAGGCAGTGCGAATTTTGGAAGAATATTATGCTCCTTTGACCAACGACGACAATTCACAAAAGGAGGAAATTCTTTACAGTTTATACAATAACTTAGCCATTTGCCATTTGACCTTAAACAGGCCAAAAAAAGCCATCCGGGCTAGTGAAGAAGCTTTAAAGGTTCCGATAAATGTGAAGAAAAACAAACCATATTACAGGTAATATTGAACATTTAAAACCGATTTTGATAATAATAAATAATTTACTGTTTCATCTAATTTTGTCAGGGAAGTATATTCCCAAGACTTGCAATTTAGAGAGGCTTGAAAACCTGAATTCAAGTTTTCAAAAGAATTAAAAATATTGTAACAGCTTCAGTAATATTTACGTCATTTACCAAGCAATCCACATCGTTTATAAGAAAAGATTTTTATTGAGTGAGTTGAGTGTGCCAAACAGCAAAAGATTATCAAGTTACAGCTATTTTATTCTTTGTCGCCTGTATTTATTAGTCATATTTATTAGAAGCTTTCCCTCTTCTGCCTTCTGTCTTGCTTGCCCTGTTTTTTGTTAATGGGGCATTAGCAATTAGGACTGAGGTTTTTTATTTTTTACATTTGCGTACCTAACTTTTATTTGATATTTGTAGGATTTATTCTTTGACTTTTGACATGCAATTTGACTGATTTAGTGGCTTGAGATATTGTAAATTTTTATTTGTATTACTTTATATTTTGTATTTGAATTAAGTTCACTTGTATTATTTAGAATGTGTAAGGCACATTTCCTTATGGGCAATATGGAAGAAGCCAAAAAAATGGGTGATGAAGCACTTCGAATTTGTCCAAATGACGCAGAAACGTTGGATCTCTATTCACGAGTAAGCTTCTGTTATTCAAGGAACTATGTATACAAATTCAGTTTTTGTATTTTTGATTGGAAGACCTTTATTGCTGGATTGTTCATAAACTTCTGTGCTATTCAAAGCCTCATTTTAGTGATTTTAATTAATGTATACTTTTTATTTACTCCATGCAGATTGTCAGAAACATGCATGTGGAAAAGGCGGAGGAGAAAGAGCTGTTTCAGAAGATGATGAATTTCAATTTGGCTTGATTTTTATGGAATATATATGGATGTGCTAAAGACACCTCCAGATGAAGTCCGTTGAATTTTTTGAGTTGTTTTAAATCCTTAAAATCACGCTCGGGATCCCACTACAATCTGAAGTTTGCTATGAATTGACAATTAGAATAATTTAATTAATTATTAATGTGTATATTATACTGCCATCATTCGCAATGGACGCGACTAGGATAAAATATAATTACTTACACGTATGTACACTTACCAGTACATACTTATGGTCTCATTGTCAGTCCAAACTTTATTTTTCGTTATGTCACCACAAGGTATCTGGAACAGGCATACACTCTATTTGGATACCTTGTGACTTATGTATAACATGCTTACGAAGTTGGAACTAATAAAAGTATTTGTTCGGAAATAAATAGAAATATAGGTGATTTAATTTACAGCTAGTTCTGAGCTTCGAATTATTCATTTTCATTCATTGCAAAGTAGAACAAGGTATCCGACATTACATAAGACGATCACAAAAATCTAAATCTAGGCTCCGCTCATAGCTCATATCGATATTATATAAGTAATCATTACTAAAACTGCTAAATCCAAGTATTTCAATTTTAATACATTTAAATTTAATAATAATTACAAGTCGCTGTCGTTTTTTTTGTTACTTATTAGCCAGTGACGCTGACGCCTATACTTTTTTCAGCTTTATGTTTAAGTATATAGTAGATCCCTATGTTACACTACCGGAAAAAGTTGGAAATTATAGTCCACGTTCTTTCTTGTCAACATGTTTGTTGTAAAAGTATTTTTTTTTCAATTGAATTTAATTCTCCAGTATTTTTTTTCAATTTATGGACGCTACTACTATCAGTACACTATGGGGATATAATAACGTTTCGTGTGCACATTTCTGTATTTCTCTGGTGCAGAAATATCACCTAATATTTGAGAAATTAATATAACATTATGTAGGGTTCTACATCTAGTCACATAATCATATAAATTGAAAAAATAAGCTAATTTCCGTTTCCGTGTTCGAGTATAAAGTACTGAAATCGTGAAGTCAGTGCAGTAGTTAAATTGAAGCTTGGACATTATGACTATGGCACCCGTAGATACATAGTTTCATAATTGGCAATAGTTCATAGCAACTATTGCTAACTACCAACAGGAACAGAAAATAAATCCATTCATATACAGAAGTTTTAACGCTGTTAAATATTCAAACTTTAGTACTTACTGTATGTTATGCTGTGAGGGAGCATCTATGCGGCAGTTTATTACATCGCAGCAGAGTGCAGAGCCCAGGGCCCAGCCAGATGAACTTAATGCAATACCAAAACGGCAGTCGAATATTAATCATTCTACAAAATTCTACTTGCTCATCTACTCAGTACTCTGTATAGCTGAGCCAAAGACTGGTAAAAAATCGTAAACACACAAACAAATTGTGCAGTCACTACTCAGTTGAGTGCTGCGGTACGTACGTACGTGTAGTAGTATTGTACCGTAAAACATTTCACAGATTTCACATTCAGTTTCATTTCAATAGTATTCAGTCAGCATTGGTTTACTATTTAATAAATACAAATCAAGAGAAGGGCATTTAAAACATATTAAAAAGGTTTATCACTCAATGGTATAAATAAATATCAATTTTATTATCACCACACATAGTTCATTGATTTGTGATATTGTTTTGTCAAATCTGTAAGTGTTATGTGCACTACACTACTGATTGATTAGATGTCTTGAAATCCAACATTGGTGCATTCGCAATTCATTCATACATCAGATTTTGGTTCCTGATGATTTCATTTCCTTGTGAGTCTGAAACTAAGTTTTGAATTTTATTCAGTAAAATAGTAGTAGTGGTAATAATTGAACACATTATTAAAAAAACAGATAGTTATAGCTAGGCTTACAACTTAAACTTTAGGCCTACTTCACAGTGCCTTATAGATAACTTCAGAAATAACGAATAAGTCCCTAACGTGACACCTAAAATTCAGATCCGGGTTTTACACGCTGAAGGTTTGAATTTGAATGAACTTAACCAACTAACTAGAATATAAATCACGAGTTCGTAGCAGTAGCATTAAGTATTTGTTTGTCATTGTTATAGTCAGTCCCATCACGAGTACATTTTTTGTGCTTAGTTTATCCTTAATTTAGTCGTTTAGTGTTTCGCAGTCGATAAGTTCAAAGTCATCTACTTAACTTGTTTTTTTTTATTATTTACTTTTGACATAAAAATTATTAGTTGGGGTTTTGCGATGTTCATACATCATTTGTAATTGGAAACCTAGAAACTATACAGTCGATTAACAGATCCCTTCACCCTTGAACTGGATCGCAGCATGACTTAAATATCCTGTTGCATGTGCGTTAAAAAGTTTGAAGTTCTATATATTCCACTGTATACGACAGGTTTCTTTGTTTCGACTGACTGTTGAAGGCAAGCAAGTTCAAAATGTATTTTTGTATTTTCTATTAATTATAGTGATAGAAGTAATGTAATTAAGCATAATGTTGGGAGCCAGGGGCATCATCAGTCATAATACGATGTGTTAAGGCAGGAGTAACTTTATCTTTTTTAATCTGTTTGTATTAGCTAGGTCATCCGTGAGTGCCTTCCTAACTTTATTATACCGGGACCAACATCTTGAAATGGTTTGTTAAAATACACCAGTCCGTGCAACTGTATGATTTAAATCGTTTAAACAAATTTATGGAAGATAGCTTTTGAATTGAGGACTTGTATGCATTTATTTTACACTTGAAATGTATGGTACCCAGTACCCATTACCCGTCACCTGTTGAGCTAGCGAAAGGAACCCTCCTAATTATTTATACGTTTATTTGTTGACAGTGGTGCTATTGGAAGAACTGGTAGACAAATTGACAAAATCTTGATTGATGTTGCTCCATGGTCGTCCTTACTTTTACGCATTTTGCGTTACATGTTGCATAAGATGTTCTTGTTTAAGTAAAAGTTTCGATTGTATTCTCAAGACCATGGCGAATATAATTGCAGTAATTGTATAGTGCTACGGAGAAAACTTTATTAATGGAAAGATTCATTAATGAAAATAAACTTGACAATAATAAACATAGATTAGATAGATTTGTATTTAATGTATTTCGGGGCAGTGCCCATATAAGTAACACAAACATTTCATTTGCATATACGCTATTACAGAATTCTTTTCAAAATTTTATAGAAATCAATATTTGATATAGATTGGTCTTGAAAATAACAGCAAAACGTCAGCGGTCTCTAATATTAGGTAAAAAGTTATACCAGAAATACTTATTCTGTATTCCGTAAAGCCCTTCAGAATAATATACGTATTTAGGGATATTTCGTTTCATATATAATAGCAATTAAAATTAAAAATTTTTTCAGTAGGGAACAAATAATTATTGAACACCACTACACCACAAACAACAACACAGAACTTAAGATATATATACGCCCCAAATAGTTTTAAAAATTCACATGTCGAATCCATTTTGTATGAAGGAATGTCGCTCTCAAAGTGGTTTTTAGTGGCCTAGAAATAATAAATGAAGCATTTTTAAGTAGAGTTTAGAAGCACACACATTGTTTCTTAGTATTTGTAAATTCCAGGTTTCAGCAAAACGAAAAACAACAAAATTCTTTGTGTTTTAACTGGAATACAAATTAGTGTGTGATTAACTCAATTGACAGCAGCCGAGGACTTGAATTTTACATACTATTGTCTTTTTTTGTATTGTAAGCTCATTAATTCATAATTATTGTTTTTTTATTGCAGTGACGTGATAAATCTTACACTCAGCTGATGGTAGGGGTTGCGTTTTATTTTACTGATAGGTAATAGTTTTACAAATATTTCTTGAATAATGAATAACATGAACGCCAAAAATGCCAAATCGTAAAGATGATGGTCTCCTAATTTCCACGTGGGATCGGTTATTGAGATGGATGTTGAAAGAATGTGTCAAGATTTTAATCCAAGGTAATGACTTTAATGCTAGACTTTAAAAATTGTTGATTTCCATGAAAAAATAAAAGCTAATTCAATATCTTACAGTAAATTCATCGTGCACATCTGCCTTTTCATCTTTACAATCCTTTTGGCTCTCCGATTGGATGAAACAATTACTTGGAGTTACTGGGCTGTGTTCGCTCCTATTTGGATATGGAAGATGCTGGTTGTCGTGGGAGCTGCCGTTGGTAGCTATGTCTGGTGGAGACATCCACATTATAGGTACCTACTTTAAAATTGCATTCTACAATCGTACTAATAAAGTGCTTTAATAATTCTGAATAAAATAAAATGGATATGGATGACAATTATACGGAACAAAGTTTTTGGTGGGTATTTCATGGTGGCTAAACATAATGCAATTCGCACTGTGTTCAGACGTAAGACACTGTAATTACAAAGCGATTGCTTCAAAATATTCGTGATACTGCCACCAGTACCTTTGCTTCCATGAAAGTGCAAATGCTAAATTTTATTAATTGACTATTTTGAAACATTGTGGTTGCAGGATGGAGGGAGAAGCATATATTCAATACAAAGCGATGATGATTACTCTAGCTCTACATTTGTTACTATTAATGTTTGAACTTCTAGTCTGTGATAAATTGGAATCCCAGCGACATATATGGATTTTAGCTTTCATCCCTTTAATATTTATCTCGATTATTTCAATCGCAATTTGTATTTGGGCTGTTAAAAATGATCGATCATTTGATGTGAGTCATTATACCAGTAATATTTTCCAATATCAATTATAAATATATACGTTTTTAATACTTTTTACGTATTTACTTACAATAATATTGTATACAGCACGTGATTCATGATAAGAATTTGTCTTAATTGCAGCTGGAGCTTTTCTGTTCCGTCAATATATTGCAATTTATTTTTCTGGCACTCCGGTTGGATAATTTTATATCTTGGGAATGGGAAGTTGTTTTTGTCCCTCTGTGGATTTTACTGTGTGTGTCATTGGTCGGGGTTCTCTACAGCATCATATTTGCTGGAATTTTATTGCGTGCTCCAGCTCCAGAAATAAATGCTGAACAACGACGGAACTCAACAAGCTCGGCAATTGGATATACTTTTCTGGTGATACCAATTCTTATATTTCAGGTACGTCATAAATATTTCAGGTTACTTAAGTACCGTATATTCTATAATAATGCGCGGGTCTGTAATAGTACGCGGGTCTGAGAGTTCTCAGTTTGAATAGTACGCGGGTCTATTTAACACAGTATTAAATGGCAGTACGCGGGTCTGTAATAATACGCGGGTCTGAGAGGTCCAAATTTGTACTTAAATCAATTTTATAACAATTTGAATTTTTATTTGTTTTAAAGGTCAGGCGATTTGATTTAACTTTTTAACATACTATAACAAGGACTTAAATAAATCGTTTTCCCACCTATAGTATTATTAAATTAGGTTCATTAAAAGGTTTTCTATCGCTTTGGTGCATTACTTGTTATATTAGCACACAGTGTTCACTAGTTAAAAGATAGTTAAAAAATTCTTAAGTTTATAAGTTATATATGTAGCTTATGTATATTAGATACATATCGCCGGTGAAGAAGCATTTTTGCCTAAGTCCAGTCCAGAACTAAAAGCATTACTGCCCAAGTCCATTCGTTCTTTAAAAGCATTTTTGCCCAAGTCCATGCAAATCCTGTTCAAACCTGCACAGTTCGGTGGACTAAGGCAAAAATGTTTCTTCACCGGCGATATTTCGTTTAGTAATAGGTTAGGTTTTTATGATTCTCATAGATTTGAGATAATTTCATTAAGTTTAAATTAAATTACAGGTCTTGCTTACAAACAAATTAGATGAAGACCTTAATCTCAAATACATCGGCGTTGTATCTCCACTATTTCTTACATACACTCAGCTAATACTCATGTCGTTTAGCAATAAACGGAGTAATAAATGTGAGTTCTAATTTAATTTTTAACAACTTTTACTAATTCTATGGCTTTATATTAATTTTAATCCCATGGATTAAGACCCACAGGGCAGAGTATTGTGCTGCCTATTAATTTCAACTGCACGGTATTTGCTGAAAGCCTTAAAATAATTTATTTGTTATTTTGGTATATAAATTTTAGCGCACACGAGTGTTATCAATATTTTGTATGATTAATTCTTTCCTTAAACAGGGTGGTTTGGCATAAGGAAAAATTTTTGCCATTTTCTCTTCGACGTGTGCCCATGTTTTCAAGAATACTGCAATATCTCTTACAGTGTCCAGGATGACGAGATAACGCGAGGTGCCAATTCGGACAGTGAAAGTCCAGTAATGCAACCATCTAATAAACGACGCACATCTTTGGTTACCTCAAAAATTCACTCAAAACCGGTCGTGCCGATTGTATCTATAGAAATGCCTGATTAAATGGATAAGTTACCGCTTTAAGTAAGAAAATGGTGGAGATAAAAGTGCATTTAAAATCAAGGAAAACAAATATCCTAGTATTTAAGCTTTGAAACAGAAAATCGTTTTCTAGGGAGTGTTATCACTGCATCTGGTGTTAGGTATAATAATTACCTGTTCAGTGTTGTCTGAGCTTGTTTTGATAGTGAGTGGGCAATATTTACATGTAATTTAAACTTTACGTTTATAGGCACTGCATGTTATGGATCAAAATACTTAACTGACATGTGAGTAAAGTTATGGTACAATTTTGAACCTGCAGGATGTTTACTTTTCAGTTCTTGTGGTCAAATTCAGTTAACACACATGACAGCGATATGACCAGTCTTGACTGTATTACGTATCTCATTATAATTTGCCTGTGTGTTCTGAAACGTTAAGATCAAACCAATTTCGGGAGATACCTTCGATCATAGCCTCCAAACTGTGGCGAGGTTGGTATTTCCCCGCGAGGTGTAAATTCCCCAATAAATATATCTAAACTCTAGCTGTTCCCCAGGGTCAGGTGCGCTACTTGTCATTCAGTTGATAATGAAAAGCACCGGGGCATTAACAAGGCACACGTGAGTTAAGACCAATTAAAGCACGTAACTGTGAAGGGGTCTGATGGTCGGTGACCTCTATCGGCCTCACCGTTAGTGGAGAGTCAAGTTTATTGTAAACTTAATGTTAGTTGCAGTCACGACGCAATTCCTGAAACAGGGCAGGGGTGTTCTATTAAATTATTGGCCCTTCAGTTCCTAATAATTGTTGTTGCGCACAGTCATCTATCTTCGTATCTGTAACACCAAAAAATTATACATTTTGTTAGTTGCAACCTATTTTCTCCATTTTATTGTTCGAAGATTTAAAGCAGGGAAAAAGTTTCCTCTTATGTTCCAATGTCAACGTTGCGTCGCTGACCTACGCTTTGTTTCCATTTCTGACCCGCTAGACTGGCGTCTAATTTCAAGCTGTTATGTTACATAGAATAAATATGTATGTATAAAATAAAATGTTACGTAATGGTAAAACTTCACCCAATTTTTACATTAGGCTTTTGATTGATTTTTATTGATTTACTAGGTTACTGTGATATCGAAATGTTTCAAATCACGAATGTACTAAAGAGAATAGGGACCAGTTTTCGAATTTCACTTTATAACAATAGTATTCGTGCGGATGGTATGTGAAGTGATCTTAACGTTCTGAGGAAACTGTTTTTCCGGTTTAAATTAAATTAGTTAAAAATGACTCACCTGATCGCTGGGACTCTCCATACGTTTAGATGTTTAAAAGGGAATTTCCATCCAATAATATTAATATTAAAGTCATCACTGCAGTGGTCCAATTCTTTGACCCAAGATACTCCCCACAAATAGGACCGATCTTAATTTTTTGGAACAAACTGTATGCATTTCCGTGTACTCCTTACGTGGATTCTGGTTTGTTTGTTTGTATTAACTTATTACATTAGATTGATTTAATTAGTAACTACTTTAGATCGACTTGTATAGCTCTAGAGAATATAATTTTATGAAAATCGAAAGTGATGGAAGCAACTATGTTTGAGTGCTCTATAGTGCCATGCCTAATTCAGATAATACATAATTAATAATTAGCAGCCTATCTCCGTGAACATTTATAGCTCATAGATTTGTGCAAAGTTGCAAACTCGTATCATGTCCATTAATAGATATAAGGACTAACTTTGCCCTTAATATATAGTGTTTTCATTAGATAATACAATTAAGTCTTTTAAGAAAATTCATTATCATGGCTTAAGTATTCACCCGGATTGCGCAGAATTAGATATTATGTGTACAACTTTAGGAATCAGTATAGCATCTGATAGCATTGCATAGCAACTATTTTGCTGTTATGCTTAATCGATGGTATATAAAAATATAGGCTCGGTGTTTTTTGAGTATCAGAAAACCATTGCCGGTACAAGTCCCCAAACTCACTCAGATCAAGATGTGCTCGGTTCTACTCTGAACTCACTGTAACCTGTAACTACAATAAGACTTCTAATGATATAATCCTTCAGAGTTCAGTGTTTGCTTGGCTGCAATGTTTTAACTGTGAAGGCATTTTTTATGTTTGCCACTATAATTGCCTTTGTTCTATTCCTCGTCGCGTTACTTTTGATCAGTTGCATAACGGGATATACAGAATATTGTATATAATTTTAATAGTTTACAAAATGGTCTAGAATGTTACAAGGTTTTTTTGAAATCAGGGGTTACTACATAACAAGCGATCAAGCGATGGGTATCAATTTCAACAACCATTGGGGTTTGAGTTGTGGGAATGAAGTACTGTCAAATCCGACTATAAGGGATCCTGATTTAAGGGAAAACGGCTGAAAGGGACGAATTAAAAATATTTGGTTGACCAGCTATGCTTCCAATGTTAAAATTATCCGGATTTATGGGAACCGATGTAAGGGGTATTTGGATTTAAGGGACTGTTTTTTTACGCTTTTAAGCCTTTTAGGTCATTTGTAAGGGACATTGGACAATAAAAGGAGCCAAGAAAGTAGAATGCTCCTTCTTCTTGACTATACTTGACTGTGTACTTGACCACAGGACTGTAATTATCTCAAAATTTATATTATTGTTCATTTAAGTAAGTAGGTCGACTATTTATAGACACATCTTTTTTTCTTTTTGGTTACTTGATATTTACTGACATGACAGAGGAAACAATAGTCCGTAGCATCACTCAATGTGACGAATCAGCTAAAGGAATCTGACGAAGATACTACAGCAGAAGAAGAAGAATCCCTGTCAGTTCCAAGTGTATCTGAAGCTACAGAAACTTCATCATTTCTTTTTAGCGCAGACATATATATGTGACATGTATACTGAGGAAAACATTTATTCGAATCTTCATTATATTAGTGTTTGTGTGCGTCAGAATGAAATTAAAAAGAGACAAATTGTAATAACTGACTTTTTTATTGAATCTCAATAACTATATTTGAACAACGTTGTAAATATCATGCTCTTGATATTTTTTTACTCTAAATAAAATAAATTTTGAAATTGTAAATAATTTTCGCTATATAGGGAAATCCCTTAAATGGTTAAACGGGAATTCGGCTAAACGGGACTAAAAATGTCGGTCCCCCCAGGTCCCTTAGTCGGATTTGACAGTAGTGTAAAAATATGATAAAACAGCTAAGGAGTAAAGAGTTTTACGAACCATAATTATTTTTGCAGATCATGGCGATGTAAGTAATTCTGCTTTACCCAGAAAATTGCATATCAAAGCTGCAGGTAAAATCCCCTCTGGCTTGTAAACTTTTGTTAAGCATATTAACTATTATGTAGGAGTAATTTTTGTACAAAAATATGTAACTAATAGTTGCAATTATTGGATATTATTATAACGGTCCTATATGAAGTGTTATAAGTATTATTTTACTTATCGAATTCTGTTACTTGTAAGATGTAAAAATACTCAGTTTTAAAATTACTCAAAGGTAACGCAGTTAAAGAATAGTGAAAATTTATTGCACTGCAGTTTCGCCCAATTAATATACAAGCTTAAGTTTATGTCAGCGCAGCATTTGTATCATACCGTGACACTCGTCGTACAGAAGAGCAGGCCAGCCATGCTGGCTGGTCTTATTATTATTGATTAATTAGAGATTAGAGTTTACAAAAAGTTAAACTAGGACTATGACATCGATTAAAAAGTTGTTGAAATATGAGTCGATCGGGGCAGTGAAATTGTAGTACCACCTCTTAAAATATAAAAGGTTCTTCACATACCGTCTTGTGAAATTATTAGGCACAATATCTTAAGTTAACTATTTGCCTTTGATACGATTTTTGAAATATTCCTGCAGGCAGATTGTTAGTCCGATTACAGATATTCAGAACTGTAGTTAGTAATTCGATATAAAACATTAGGCGAACAAAAATTAAATGCTTGCTGAAAGGTGCGGTGACATAGAATAAATCGGGCAAAACATTGCATGTTGTGATTTGTGATGGTCCCTTAAAAGCAGCCACCAGATAATAACCCGGAAAACTAGTTAGTCATGATTCTTTACTGAAAGAAGTTATTATAATGACATCCGAGGCGTTTTTTATGAGTTTAAGTAGCAATTAAAATTATTCAAGATGATATATATAAATTCAGTCGGTACTGACAGGAAGATCACAGAAGTATTGGTTCCTTGGATTATTTTATTTTGTGTAGACATTATTTTTTTTTCAATTTAAATTACGGTGCGCTGTAATAACAGCTTCTTTCTTTCTATAAAAATAAGGACACCAACTTTTTTTCTTGTGGTGCTGAAGTAATGTTGTAATTTATTCACAAAGAACAGTTGTTCTTTTAATTTGTGATTGCTCATCACATTCACAAAACGCATCACAATCAGGCAGCAAGTAGCAAGAACAAACCTGTTTTTCAAGTCGTCGCTAAACGAACGTGTTGTGAACAATCACAAACGTTCACAATCATAATCTCTGGTTGATAAAATTCATTGTGCACAACTCAGTTTGTGCACAATCTCGTATCCAAAAATCACAATATTCACAAACAATTGGGAACAAATTACATCAGTATGTTGAAGGAACTATTGACAGGCTGCAGTGAATTGGAAAACTAACTTCAAGATAGTTATGGTAGATGGTGGGTTAAAAAATACTTCAAATCTTTTTGAATATGGCGATTTGAACTGTAATAATAATTGTATCCTTGAAATCGTCTAAAGACGTGCATTAAAGTAAAAATATTATGTTGACAGTGACAACAAAGTTACAGTTTGCTAACAGGATGAGACTCCGTCTTCTGCTAATTTTATATTTGTAAACAATGTTAACTACATCAATTTTGTTCATGCGTTTTGCCAACGCCAACAACATAGCAGCAAAATATGTATAATAATTATGTCTTACAGGTAGTTTGGATTACTGGTATGGATGATAACTTTTATTTTTGGTCACAATGGAGATAAAATTAAGTAATTAATCTAATGGTTAGTATGTATTTTGTCGGGTATTGTGATTAATAATTTATCGCGGAGGAATCAGTTTTCCTGCCCAACATCATAGAAATTAAAGTTACAATAATGTTGACAAGACTGAAATTTGCGTACACGTAAATAGCTTTATACTTTTTAAAAACATGAGCAAATAGACATTAATTTCCTTATAGCAAATGCGAACAATACGGTTTGAAGTAATGTACGTCATTAATATAATAAATAAGGTATAGTATATATGTAGGTATTATATATTCGAGATACCTTGTTCTAGGACATTAAAGCGGAAAAATATAAGACGTAGGCAGGCACACAAATTACATATTATTATTCAACTGTTACCACATCACAGAAGAAAATGTTTTTTCGGACTGGAAAATTCCTCTCATGCTAAAAATTTATATATATAATATTCAATGTTATTGTTAATAATGAAGCTGGATGTATAAATTCGACTACTTACGGTTACGAGTGGAAGTGGAGCACCAATACAAAATAAAATATACGCAACGCCAAGGAAATATACAACAATTTATGTATCTTCTAGCCAATAGTTATTTTCCTTTATGAATAACACAAAGTAAGTGATAAACGTAAAAATAAAATTTGATTTCCAAAATATTTTTCAATTATTTATTGGCATTTCGACTCATAAATATGA
>JAQFZE010001553.1:0-17492 GCA_034695245.1 Dicyrtomina saundersi | reverse complement strand
AAGGTGTTTTTAAAAAAAATTAAAAACAGGATTAAAAAACCATTTTGAGGCCTTTTTCGATTTTTCGAAAAAATATTACATCGACCGAAACTCATTACGCGCATCTTGTTGTTAAGCCATTTTAAGTTTTTTTAGACGATCTTTTTGAAAAAAAATATCTCATGGAAAATCCCACTTATAGCTTGGCGGGTTATGCTCGTCAGAAACATACGAATTATAATATTATACTGCATACGCTTGGTCTCAGTTTCAGTATCCATAAAGTAACTTTCCAGGAACTTTAATGGTAAGTTATCAACCAAGTTTCAGACGTACGTAACACCTCTGCCTCGACGTCACAATTAAAACGAAGTTGTATCTCGTTGTAAGTCGAAGAACTGAACTGGAAACTGCGCTGTAAATTTTTAAATCTAAATCTTTTACTTTATAGCATAAAAATCCATGTGACTTAGTCTGACTAGAAAATGAGGATTAAATTACTGTTCACATACGATGCAAATACTTAAGAGAGGCTCAGAAGCATTTAATTATCCATTCTGCCAAATAAGTAGCAATGTTATCCTATTCACCATATTTCTTGTAATTTTATGGGTATTGATAGCAAGACCTGTAGATCCGTGAAAAGAAATTCATATCTCTGTGTCGGCAGCATAAGGGTGACGTGCAGGTCCAGGCAGTGGAAATAATTGTAATTCAACACACCGGTGTAGATTTAGATCCGCATTGATTTTATATGAAATACAATTATCCAATGCATTTATTCATCTGAAATTCCGATTCTAAATGAGTCATGCCTATACCAAATACATATACAATAGAATGTTATGTATGTGTCCAATATAGACGAACTGGCCTGATATTGTATTAAACATATTATGAGATGAGGCATATAAAGGAAAATATCATTGTGATCGTTTGAAACACTGAGGCTATTAAATCCCACAGGATTCTATGAATTTGTTATGAATCCTATAGCTATACAGTATGTAGGGTAGTGAACGTGGTCGTAGTAATAATTTGCGCAATGGTAATCCATATCGAAATTTTAGTCATTTATGAACAACGCACCGAAATAAACTATATGATGGTGATTGTTTTAATTTTAGATTGAGTGACTTCATTTTTATTTTTTCAAGTTTCATATGTTTAAATACTTTTGTAGTATTTCTTTAAAATGACAACAATTATTGACGATGAATACAAAAGAACAGATAACAGAAAATGCTACCTACATAAACGCAAACGTGTTGGCGTCTTATGATTAATATCAGTAAGCATAACTATAACAAGAAATAATTTATATACTACTAGTAAAATACAACAGGATTGAAACCGTTGTACATAATATGTATTTTTACCTATGACTTATATATCATTAATATAATAATATTACTACATATAGGAAATATAATTTAATTATTTACGAAGGTAAGATTATCTCAAGTTATTATATTATACTATATACATTTTACATATACAATTACATTCATATTTTTGTAATATCTTACAAGTTAGTAATGATTATCTTTAATAATAAATAGTTAAAGTTTTTAAGATTAAACATGTAGCAATAATTTAATTGTTTTTGTGTGTAATTATTATTTTTAAATCAATTTCACAGAATATCTGTATGTTGTGATAATTACGAATTTTGTATTTTGTAATTATATTCTATGTGTATAATATAGGTATTATTTTCAGAATAATTTAATGTTGTATTAGTATTCTCATACGAATACGTTCAATTTTATATTTTCGAAACTGTTTTGTGAGATACAAATTATGAGTTTGTTATTTTGTAATAATAATAACATTATTATTATTACTATTATGATTGGTTGAGTGCGAGTATGTACTCTAACGTGCAATTATTTCCTATATAATATCATTATTTATATCATATCCATATAATATATCTGTATAATATAGTTTATCATTTTTAGTGCTATAAGCTACCGCTTGAGTAGGTAAAAAAGTAGTTGTTGTAAGTCGAATTAATCTTTGGTATTCCGTTGAACAACTTGTGGGAATGTACGGCGTGGCTTGTGTTGACTGACTATTTATGATGCATGCATGGATGTTTATTTCTTCGTTTGTATGGGTATACTTAACTTTTTTTTCTCAAAAAATAAACGTCAGAAACTAAATACTTGTAGTAAATGCTTCTAAATTCCCCTTTGAACAACGGAGAGCGAAGTATAATAATTATAATATATAGATAGTAATTATAGAAAGCGTTTAAAATGTAAAACAGAGGACTAATTCTTTTCTGCAAATCATAAAAATTGCTGGCTCTACATCAGACTATATCTACCTCCTTTGTTTACATAAGGAAAAGCGTTGATGAGAGTGACTTGACTAAATTACAGCTGAAGAACGTTGTATTAACGCTCATATATAATTCAAGTAAATTAGTACCGGTTGTAATTATCTGCAGAACTGAAGACGATAACTGAAGACCCATATAATACTTCTTCAATGGATACATCTCAACTTGCTTGAGAGAACGACTTTTTTTGCTTCCTTTACATCATTTGTGTACCAAGCCACTGCATATTATTATATGTATTAAGGTATGCTGTATTTTTGGTGTTGTCCAAGTTGACGTTACGCGGACTTGACTGGGTGTATAAATGCATAAATTTTCATGATAATGTTTGCGTGCGGATTGTAGCTGTTGGGATACACGAGTCGGCTGGCGTTGACGTGGATGTTATGACGGGGCCAACTGGCAGCAGTTTCTCAAGTACAGCTACAAAATAGCTTTGGTTTTTTTTTGGTGAAAAGGCGAGCGACGCCGGAAATTGAATGTCTGGACTGCGGGGGTAACTACGCGTCGTTCCTTCTGTCTTCTATCTCTATATTTTTATGTACACATATTATTATTTTTTATATACTGACGATTTTGTCTCGTGGTTTTGAAGTTCACGACTGGTATTTCTCGGGGTGTATGAGTTCCAAGTACAAGTCAGACTTTAGGAAACGAATGTATGCATCAGCCTCCAACAATCCTTGGATTCGCTTTTGAGCTTGATCAAAGGTTGTATGGTTCGGTTGAGCCATTTTCCCCACAAGTCCTTCCCGTGTTATTGAGTCTAGATTGACCTGGAGAATAAAGAAAACATTGAAATGAAATCACTGAGTCTCAGAAAAAACAAAATTATCGTACAACCCACAGACAGAACAGTACAGACTCCAGATGCACAAAAACTACTGAAGACTCACGCTATCTATGTATAATTGTATGGTGGTGAATTCAAATGCCAATTCCAATATTCAATATTTTAGTACTGTGGCACTGGCCATGGAGATAATAATTACATCAGTGGGAAACATCAGTTATAGTAGTAATCATAACCATCAGAAGAAGCGGCTGGCTCTGGCGCGTATAACACATGAATGGCGCCAGTTTTTTTTAACCACCACAAGATCATTATGTCAACAACTATTGCTGAGTACTGATTGCTGAACTCGCCACAGTAATACAAATCATAAAGTTAGAAACGATTAAAAAAAAACCTACTGGGATTAACAAAACTGCGACTACGATTGCTCGAGCCACAACTTGACACGAGATCGAGAGGCCAAACTGTTTTTGCGAGAGAGCGTTATTGGTTGTTCCATTATTAAGTTTTAAATAGCTGAGAGGAAAACTACTAGGGAGAATGAATTGACTCAACCAACTAATAACCAGATGATAACTAGTTTTAATTTTTCTTTTTGATTACTATACTATACTATTTTAATATCATTTAGGTACAAAAAAACGTATACCAAAATAAACAAGGAAAATGAAAATAACTAGAATCTAACAACTCTAGCAATGTGTCAATTTCTAATAAAAGCCAAGAGTCAAATTTAAAATAGTATTTTCATCTCAACTAACTAAACATAATCTCGTGTACATTCAAAATTAGATACTATCCTGGACTACTAACTCTGTTGTCTGCATGTCTGTAGTAGTAAAAGAGAGGAAAAAAATGAATAAGTTAACATACCTCTTTGGGAGCTTGTGGCACGATAAAGTCATTGTAGATTTTCTGAGCTTTCGTACTCAACTTAGTCTGTCGGCTTTTTCGGTAGTCTTCAATGGCTAACCAAAATTCAATATTTTCATCACTGAATTCTCGCTGAAGAAACGCTTTGAAGAGAGCTTGACCATCTGTTTGGACAAAAAGAAATAGAAAAAAAACATTTTAGATCAGTTTTATTAAAGCATTAGATTTATCACATAAAACTATAGAATCATGGCGTCTGTCATGGGACCCATCCTAAAAATTATCTAATTATCAATCTACAAATCTCCTATTCCAAATCACTTCATTCACGTAAGCAAGTTGACCTAAAGACTTTTGAATCTCTTAAAAACCTACTCATCATTTTAGTAAGTATGAATGAAACGAGAGCATCCAACTGATACTTGATAAACAGCGCCAATGATGAAGAAAAAACATGAGTTTTGTCATCAAATAAATCTCCTTTCGTCATGACTGTTTCCAGGTTCAAATAAATTATAAGTTGAAGGCTACTTATAGATTCCCATCTTGTCCATGCTATTATTATTTGCAACGTGATTCAGGTGACTGTCTATACTGTTCTGTGTAGACAGACTTGACTATGAATGGGAAGTTGCCCCGTCAGTTCTACGTACGCTTTGCATTCGAGCTGCCATAATTTAAATAACAAGTTACTGACTTTGAACTGACAGATAACTAACTATAAGTGGTCAAAATCCATTCGCTATGCTTGCAAGGCATGACATTTCTTCACAATTATATTTCCTTTGTTTTGTCATTCCACTTGTTTACTTTTCAGTCTGAACTGCAAAAATAATGAGCCACTAACATCTTCGTTAATAGTCTGGCAATGCAATCACATCACATTTGTTTTTTAAAAATATTTTTTCCCTTCCTTTATTTGTCTTACAAATTCAAGCTCATTTAAAAAGGGCTGACGTTGAGTAGCTCGTAAAATAAAAATTAATTTATGAGATGTGTCTTTTCTGTATCGAGAACATTTGCATAACACACTAAAGCACATCCGAAAGATTCGAGCAACGAGCGTACAACTGCTGTTTACTATTTATGCAGACTCGAACCATATTTACTCGTAGCCCTATGTACAAAACTGATACCACTGCATCACTATGCTATACTGCACACAAACTGATAGTAAAAGTGTGGATTGTAGTATGATAAGGGCTGGACAAAAATATTTTTTCGTTTTTGTTTGCTCTTCTACTATAGGTACTTACTTAAATTAAAACTAAAGATACTCTCTTGTTCTCATAGTCCCATGGTGTTTTCTCAAGCTAATAATTACTCTGAATCAAATAAATACAAAGTGAGAGAGATAGAAACGTAATTTCTTACATTTAGAGGCCATGAGATCATTAAAGGAGTTGGCCCATTTCTGGGCTTCTTCCGGTTGAGGTCTGACTGAGGCTGAGTGAATTGTGCCTTCAGTATGTCTTCGCTTAAGGAAACCCAGGCGGAACTTCATGTCTGTACCTCTGTAAATAGAAGAAAAAAAGACATAAAAAATAAGTAATTTAGAAATAGAATTGTAGAACTAAGTTTAGAGTTTGTACATTTTTTTTTTTAGTTTTTCTATTTTTTTTTACTTTACTTTTAGCTATTTCAAAACTTCTTTGTTCGTTTTCATCATCAACTCAACAACAACAACAATAACAACAACAACAGAGCAATAAAGACCAACACAATGCGATGCAAAGACCATTGCATATTGCATCCCATCAACACGTATAAAGAAAATTAACACCAGCATAGTATACTATAATAAGATACATTAGACCGAAAGAAGAAGATTAATGCTGTACTTTACTTTCGTTCTTTCTTATTTATTAAGCTAGGCCTGGGATAAAATACACCTGGCATTGACACACTTCCCAAAAGACATTGTACCATCCCTATCTGTCTCTGTATCAGCCAACAACGAGCATCTATACTTTTTTCTTTCTCTCCTCAGCACGACGGGTTTGGTAACCTGCAGTGTTCTGGAGAGCCATATATATTTCTAAAACTCTGTGAATACTCTCGAAGATATATAATGACGCCACGCTTCACATGCAACACAATATGCAATGATATTACGACAGAAAACCACGTAATAAGAAGACTCGTTTTAAGAAATCTTGATGGCTTTTCCCTTGGTCCTCATTTTTTATTACTGTCAATGTAATACGCATAGAAAAGCCAGTTAGTTGCTGTCTGGTGTCTGAGCACAATGAATACAACTTGAACCTTATTACAAAAACAACAACAAGAGTGACAAAATTTTATGGATTTGCATCTGCATACGTACGAAGACACTTCATCATGACGACAACGACCCAGCAGCCAGGACTCACATTAATGTAGAGCATGATATGATACAATACAAAATCTCATCTCATCTCATACACACGTTAAATCCTTGTGCCCAACAATAATATACTACATGCTGCATGGATACCATTCGAAATCGGAGGTTACTGTCATAATTTAAAGCAAAATAACTAATCCGCTCCTGCTATGGCATTGGAATTTGGAATGTCTCAGTATCTTAACATCATTTTCTGTATACGTACCAATAACTTCATTTTGTCGCGAGAAAACTGGGTTACGACGATATCGGATATTGCAAACTTTAACTTTAAGTAGGAAACTTGGACTTGGAAGGAAGGAACTTTTAACGTTTCCAGTTTGTTCGGTTTCGCTCAGGAAGAGTAATAATCTCATTTTCTGTACATGTATCAAGGTGTCTCTGTCTGTATTTCGAGGCCGTAAAGGATTTCTTATGAGAAAGATTTCAAGTTTACTTCGCAGGAACTTGTACACACCAGTACTACATACTGACTGATGGAAGGTAGGAGAGCGCAGTAATGAGCAAGACCGCCCGGATGCTCCACAGATAATCGTAAGATAGTTTAGCTTTTGGATTTGGAGGCTACACTAAATTGCGACAGTGACCCTTTAGAAATTCTAGAAGTTCATTTTATTGAACGTGTGTGCGTTAGCGTCCATTCCAATTCCAATATCATTGTCAGAGGCTATGGGCTTGGCATTTCTAGAGGAAGCTCGTCCACTGGGACTACTAAAAAAAACAGAAACTTCCATAGGCTCAAGATTCAAGACCAAACTGACCTAACTATACCTCCACAGTATAGGACCAGTGGTAGTCATCCCGAATCCCCGATATTCCCACAACAGGGAGTAGCAAACGATAGGATAGATACATAATATTCCCAGTAATAAAGTGATTCGTCCTTGCATTAAACTACATTAGTCGACCATCAGAAAGCACTTGAGCAAATCCCACAGGTATGGTTTCAACTTTTTTTTTACCGATGAAACTAAAGTTGTTACAACGGAACTGTATGTGTACCCACCCACCTACATGTATGAACATGAACTCCCAGAACTTGAATTTCGTCTATATTTTAACTTTTGGTGTCACACGACACATGCTGTATAGTCTGTGAGTCAAGGAAGGAACTAAATGTTATTCTGTTTTATTTGTTGACAATTTGACAACGACAACTAGCAGACCCGGACCAGGATCAGGACCAGGACCCGCGTCACAGTTTACAGTAGGGTAGGACAGCGACAATATAACAAAAGACCGACAACGACGTGTCCTCGCCTACTCACCAAAAAATCGTTAAAATCGTTACAAAAGAATTTGAGCCTAATTTCCCCGCTCCTCCTATATAAAACTTCTAAAACACTTTAACTCTATCTAACTATCCGCCCAGTCAACCCGAAAGATATTTACATCTACACAGAGAACATTAGTTAGTGAGGATTTGTTTATTGGCACACAACATAATTGTGTCCTCCTCCTTCATTTTCCCAACTGTAAATGCAACGGTCTGTCAACGTCAATAGTTGATATAGTAGTACTAGTCGAAAGAGTAGTATTTTAAGGTGCAGAGTCAGAGAAAAGATGGAAAAAAGTAAAGGATAATAAGTTGTGAGATAAAGATAATAATACAAGGCGGAACTCCTCCGTCCGAATCGGAGGACCTTGAATTTTCTTCTAATGCTATAAGCTCTCCTTTGAAAAAGCTTGACTTTGGCAATATCTTCTGTCTCTGACTTAAGTCAGTTTAGTTCAGGATTCCGGAATAAATGATGTTCACAGTCATGGCCAGGTTTAAGGCTAGGCTAGTTATAATGCCATGCAAATCCAGTCTTATGATCACCAAGTTCTCATCGAAACTATAATAACCTAACCTTTTCCTGCATTTTGATATAGTCTTTATCATTTCCTTATATCATTACCCTCATTCTCATTATTTTTGATGCACAATCTGTATAGGTACACCCCATAAGATTTGATGCGATGCGATGCGATGCATTCATGACGAGGTGTCCGTGTACGGTTTATGGACCATGCTAAAATTTTCAAGTAGAGAGGATCTATATCAAAGCATTACAACATATCATATCATGGTCTCCATCTGGTTCTGGCCCTTATCTATCTCAAGACTCAAAAGAGTTAGGAAGGAAAAAAGCTAAAGCTTCTCGTTTTGTTTTACAGACAAACATCAGACAGTCAGAGTATAGTAGGTAGGTAGCTACGATATGATGATGCCATTAGATTTACACGACCTTGCACGCACCGTTGACTTAAGCTGGCGTGTAGCCTCAACTATATAGTATTATAGTATTTTAGCTCCATGTGTATACAGACTTTTGTAGACTCACTCACTTCAACACCAATAATACCAACCTCAAAACTCACATGTTTATTAGCCATTATCCATACATGAAGTGACTATTTACATACACAACTATAATGATAATGATAATACTTTTTTTCTGTATGCGTATTATTTGTAGTAGTTTTCAAGTATTCGTACTATTATTACGAGCCCGCGACTACGATTACGCAAACACCGTGAAACTATCCGTATTATCTCTCTCTGAACTGAGAGACGGAAACAGAGAATCCATTTATACGAATGTTCCATTAGCTTAAAATTGCCAAAGAAAAACACAAATTTTTTCTATTCGTTCTAAAGGTCTAGTCTCTAGGTCAACCAGAAACCTTTTACTGTAGCCTTTAGTATTATTCTAGAATAGAATCACGCATCATCATGCACAATCAGGGTTTGTGGTTCCAGTTTTCTTGTTAGTTTGAGTTTTTTCTTTAACCCGTAGAAGAACCAGAACCAGAATTATAATATCCGCAGAGCGCATCGTCGTAATAAAAGAGTCAGGTATACACGCTTTTTTATAGCTTCACGGACAAATGTCGAATGATAGTAGTTAACGTGACCTAGGTATTTGTATTTGGTTAGGGTTTTTATGATGAATGATGAGTGAGTCACATGTGAAAATTATTTTTATTGTTCCCCAAAGTGTCTGATGAGGTCTGAGCTGCTCATTCAATAAAAAAAAAGTTTTATATGGGAGCAATGTAACTAACTAGTAAGATATTGATGTGAACTAAAATATAGACAGGTGAACGATAATAGTTCTTTTCTTGACTTTTACAATAGATATATCCTACTGCTGGAGAACTAACCTCCAAGTCAAAATCGAATAAAACACTAAAAATTTGTAATTATATAGTTAGTTGGTATAAATAGTTGAAATTATCCCACGATAAACTGATGTACGAGGTGAATCATGCAATTTGCCAGAAAATCAACAAGAGTGTAAACGAACTATGATGAGTGGACCAACTAGCTATACAATCTACAATTTCAATAAGATAATAATCATTGGCTCGTCATAAAAGTTAAACCTTGTCACTGATCCTGATTAGTGATGATGCCCGAAGATATTGTAAATTCAATCCGACTTACTATTACTACTACTTACTACTAGCTAGAACTGTACTAACCATCTCACTACAAATTCAAGTCATGACTTACGACCTTCCAAAATCTAATATGTTTCTTATGCGTCTATTTTTTTTGTATTTTAGCTCCAAGATAAATAAATTGAAACTCATCGCGTAAACATACTCAAGGCTGTGGGAACAGTTGACTCTACATCATTAACATTATAAACAGTATAAAATCTGTTCTAAACTATGAAATTCGATCTCGTAATCGTAAATGACATCGAACATTGAACATGACTCTAGTCCTCGGTGTAATCAAGGAATACGTAAGCAAATCGTACTTACTGCGAAAATTGTAAATTACGTCAAAATACAAATATCGCCAAATTAACTGACTGACTAATAATAATAAAACGAGCCGACTTTTCCACTCTAGTTTTATCGCTTGTCGATGTCGATGTTGTACTTTATACTTTTAGAGAATTAGAGACTTGTTTACCGGATGTGTTATTACTACATCCTATAACACGTTTATGAGTACAATCTATATCTAAATACAAACTTATTTGCTATACTTATGACTAATATATGAAATATATATATACTTAATTAAAATAAAATTGTAAAAAGTAATGAACCTTTTGAATATTTGTTTGAAAGGCGATCGTGGTTCGGACGGTACAATCAATGTAACTCCCGTCTTTTCTTCACTAAGAGTTGGAATCATTTTATTGGACGAAGTGTTTTGGTATTCACAAGGAATCCGATTTTCAATTAAATTACTATAATGTTCGTCGTGGTCGTGTTCAAAGACACAGTGACAAGAGATTTTCTCAACTGACAGCTCCAGTTTTCTTCCTTATTAAAGATTATTACTCAATGTCCAAGAATACAGAATGTGTATGATATTCAATGTTACGAGTAATAGTACAATGACCACTTTTTATGAACCAAACACATTGAGTAGTTGTTAAGTAAGTAGTTGATAACTTTCGTTTAAGATTCTGATTTCACTTCCACTAGTTATCTCTCACGATTTCACTTAAATGATTATGTATTATGACAATACGAATACTGCATAATACTCCAAGTTTTGTGTGTTTAATGTAATATCAATTTTTATCCGTTTCCGTATATCTTTTCACACTCATTGACTTATACTTGATGTGTAAGTCAATACTCGAGTTTGATATCGCACTTTTAATTTCAGGATTTTTCTCAAAAAACTGGAATGACAGCGGCGGCTCTTTGCGTATTATTTCTCTATCTGTGATAAAAACTTTTATCTTTCAAAAGAGTGTTGTTTGAGTATATGATATTCTCAGGTGTACAAGTAAAGAGCGGCAGGTAGATTGTAGGATATCAGGTATATGTTCGAGTTATTAGAAATGTTAGACTGTTTGATTTCAGGTGTGTTCACGCTATGATAGTTGGATGTCGAATGACGAATAGGAAGAACCTCGTAGTAGTTTTATACATTCGCTACTCTCTGCCAGATCTGCAAAACTAAAGGGGCTCGGCCGGCTGTGCTGTGGGAAATGTTGGGAGTTGAATGTTTGTGTACGGCAACGCAGAACGCAGTTCCCGACGACAGTACAATCTTCTCCACACTATTCCACGCTATACAAGTCATCTCTTATGCTTCGTTTCGTATTCGCGAATATACATCAGTAGGTACGGTACATACATACGAACCCAGGGAGAAACGCAGCTGGCTCAAACTACAAACTACGATCTACGGATCTTCATCTCCCCGACCAACAAAATACATAATATCGCACATCCATACTCGGTATACCTTTTTCCCTATCCAAGCCAGGCAAAAGACTCCAGGCATCCCGGTCGACTTCGACATTCGACATCGTCTTCGTCAACTTATTCGCATGTTTTCGGCACTCAGTCTGGCTCTGGATTTGGTCGTAGGCAGAGCTGGAGCTGGGAGTGAGATGCGTACCTTTCCCACAACTCAGTACACATTTTGTCTAGGTATGCTTTTTACTAAACTAACTAGTAAGAATATCCTCCATTGCCCTGTTCTCTAAACTTCTCTAACATAATAATATTTCGCAAGAGATTCTCGTTTCCTTTCCTTCACTACGATTTTACTACGGCATAACTAAAATACGACATGTCTCCTGAATTTATAAAGAGATACTCTACGGATATCTAAAAGAACTTTCATTGCACTATATGGACTATATAGTGCATACCTACTATCTTGCATTAAGGGATCCACTGAAGGAAAATCTCTTGAAGTTAAAGCCGAGGGAAATAGAATCCTAGAATTTCGGATTTATACATCTGATGCAATCATGAGCACTCGGAGGTAAAAAGGAAATCTGAGGATATAATATACACAGAGTCCTGATGACGCTATTGCCTCAATGAAGCAGGGAATACATAGAGAAGATTTGGACTTTTGACATTTCTCAAAACTTTCAAGTCCTTTTCTCATAGTTTCCATCCAGAGCCAGAGCCAGTGCCAGAGCCAGAACCCAAAACCAGAACCAGAGACATCTCAGTTTTGAATGTTGTTCGTTTTGAAACCTTTCAACTTTCCCAAAGCAAGTTGTGAGATTCAAAGTAACATCATAACTTTGGTTAAAAAATTCAAGCTTGAAATTTGCGAAAATCCTACTACGAGACATCAGTTGCAGTTGATCTTATAAGCTTAGATGTATACCCTGCCCTGGCTTCACAAGCACTGCCTGTGAGAAAATTATTTTCGTTTTCTTGGAAATAAGGGAGTGTTTCTCGGGTACATTTACTGTATTGATTTTGTATTGTATTATTTTCCCTTTAAATGTTTGCATAGTTGTTACTACAGTGCAGTGGGATGGCTGTTTTGCGGTCGTGATATTTGCATTTGTATCCCTGGTGTTTATTATTCTTGGACCTCCGTCTGTCTTTAAATATTATCTGCACTTCAATTGTTTATGTGGACAGATAATTCAAACAAATGATTGAGAATTAAGAAAGTTTCTCTTAAAGGTTTTTCTCCTAAATCGAACTGGTCATGTTGCCGGCCGTGTGCAGTAATAACATTGTGGAAAATCGAAACGTAGAATGACAGATGTTGTTATTATTACATTTGCACTAATCTGGAGTAATAGTGTTTTTACCTCGAATTCGAATTGATATATAAGGCTGCGGATAATAGTATCAATTTACCCGGTTGGTCTTGGTATATGTGCTACATATATAGTGCCACCGATAAAATGTATATATTAAAAAGAAGCGAGAAAATTCGGATTGGGCTATTCTTATTTTTATTCTTGCTCCCGTTCACAGGTCATGACTTGAGGTACCAATTACAATAACAAACCAGACCCCTGCCTTGTACTGCTCAAGATAATTATTATAGAAATCTCGGAAACTGGGAAACTTTACCCAGATTTCCGAGTTCGCAGTGCCTTTGATTATTTTCTTTCCGATTCCCATAGCACTAATATTGTTTTCATTAAGACAAAGATTCGTTACAAAAGATCCTATCTATACATTTTGCCTAAATTGCAAAAACCCGAGTTTCGTTATAAGAAAGTATAGGGAATTTTGATTGTTCTTGAAAATTGTAAGTAGATAGTAGGCATTGCATCTTGGATTATGATTTGATCCATACAAGTACCAAGGTACCTATGTATTACTGGTCGGTACATACTCTGGGTTTTGAGTTCATAAATATTTCCAATATGACAGACTTTACCTACTTTCCTCAATTCCTTTGTTGTATGTTGGATGAACATGCGATGCTTTTCCCAAATCCATGGCATAGATGTGCTCCATGGATCACGATCACGACCATAATCAGACGGTATACTGTACAGTAGGGTGCAGAATTTACTACTACTACATACTACTCGTAGTAGCAGTAGTAGTAGTAGTAATAGTGCTGCATGACAATGGCAACAAATGAAACGAGTACCAAGACCAAAATTGTAACAAAAAGCTCCACAGTTTAATCACTTAATTTTGTTTAGCCTAGTTTGATCGAATTCTCCAGCAGATGGTTATCAATAGCAATGGATCTGTACGGTTACGGTACATCCACAGTGCAAAACAGTACCCCCCACATATAATTATACAAATGGTCCCCATATACAGTATACACAGAAAACATACACCGGCAAAATAGTGAAAAAGGGAAGTTGGATACTGCTTTATCTTTCATATGACCATTTCTCCAAGTCCAACTCTATACACAGATAGATCCAGATTCCTGATTAATCACATTATCCTACTTTTCCGAATGATGGGATGTGAAGGAGAGAATAGACGGAGCTATACTGCTACATATACGCAGAATGGAATGAGAAAATAAAATAATGTCCTTTTCACAGTATTCAACCACTTCCCATTTATAATCCCAACCAACCTCCTTCCAATTTCCCATACAGTCAAACTCCCAAAATCCCAAACTCTCAAACTCTCAAGACCATCTTTTCAGCTTTTATAGTTTTCCACTGGGAATCATCAGCACTAAATTCTACCAAAACTCAGAACCGAAATGCAATTTTGAGCAAGTGCATAGGGTGTTAGTGTTGCGTTCCAAGAACCGATTATCCTTTCCTATGTGTACAGAAAAGAATTGGAGGAATGCTATTGAGTATTGGAACGACACATATCAGGAGTGTGTATCTATAATCTGCACTGGTCTGGCCGTGAGTACCCTACTAAAACTGATGTGCGTCTTTAAGACTAGTATTATCATAAGACGTGCACATCAGTGACAATCATAAAATTGAGTTTTGGTGTTGCAATTAGTGAGGAAAACGGGGTCAAACAAACAAACATGTACACAACATCAAGTCTTTACTAATATGTGAGAATCGAACGAAACCCTGGATAACGAATGGCAATACTCAATACACTGCATCTGCATAGTACACGACATGTACACGGCTCTCTACTGTATTTAGGTAGGTACTCATACTTTCACTTTTAAGGACGTGCACTCCAGTTGGGATCCTAGTGCTTGACGATTGACGATTGACGACAAATAACTTTTACTTGTAGCCTAATTTGTATCCTGATTTAATTACCATAATAACACAGCATGTACTAGCTGTGTTGTTCTGTGTTGTGTTGTGTTGGTATCGGTATGCACTTAGGACTTAGGATATGTAGGGCGTAGGGTTGGATGTTGGATGCAAACACGGATCTTATCACTGACGTAACATGCATAAAGGAAGTAAAGAGCACTCAACAACGACTCAACTCAGCTTCCGCAAATTTATATAGCTTTTCTAATTTGAACCAACATCAACTGTTCAAACTTCAAAGAATGCTACTGATCCAATTGTTTGTAATATATCCCCATCCAAACGTAGGTTTTAGTTTAAATCAATCAACCCAGTTAAATTAGTATGTATTATGTGTACGTAATGTGTACACTAATATTTGTATTAGCTATTAATTTTGAACAAATTACTTTTGGCTAGGATCTTCACTGTCACTTTAGATAATAGTGTAATACACTACTATGACTGGTACTGGTATAACAGTCAACATTAACTTCAGCATTTGACATCAATGGAGAGAGATAGAATGAGAGAGACGCCAAACCCTTGCAGCTTCAAATTTCATCTCGTAGACCGCCAAGCAATAAATTTAGTCTTAGTTTAAAAAAATCTTATACAGTGGGCAACACAGGCAAGCGTAGGTATGGGTATAGGTAGGCCCTTTAAATTAAATCAAATTCCTTACTAAATTAATAAAACGAGGACAGTTAATACGTGTGAGAGTGATCAGGTTGTATCCGTATTCTGCAGAAAACAGTGTACATCACGCATATGTAGTATAATGTTACATATGTACTCCCTATACATTAGCTTGTAAATACTGTGGCAGTATACAGTGTACTATACATCATTCGAGGATGATTCAGTGTTCACAAGAGTAGGCTAGGGTGGACGTAAGCACATACGTACGTGCACTGACTAAAACTGATTACGATTGTATTATTCCCGTCATCATAGCATAGCACGTCCATGTAGGTGCAAAAGCTTCTAGTTAATAGTATCCTATACAAATTATAAATACAAACTAAAACTACAACTGCATAGCCACAACCACAACTACCTACTTTATCTCCAATCCACACAACGTGGATGAATTATCACTGTACTTATCAATTGTCAGACAGTGAGATGTAAATAGAAAAAGAAGCTCGATCTCTCTCTCCCACTATTTAGCAATACTGTGCAGCATCGGATGAGTAATTTTAGCATCGTCATCAATCATAGTCACGTCACACAAAATCATCAGCATCGTCCATAATATATCGTGTCCACCCAAGTCCGCATTTAATACGCTTAATAATGTCGTCACAATTACTAGTACTACGGCTATCGTGTCGTACCTAGACTTCTTTATCACATCACCTCATTATCGCTATGTACGCACATGGTCTATGTTTTGGTTTTTTTTTCTTATGCAATTATACGTGTAAAACGTTCACTGGCCTAATAATCGTTATGATACACATAAGAAGATTAGAATAAGACGGAGACGGTGGCAGTTTTTTGTGGGCATGGCTATGACGCGGGACTCCTTCCCTTTGTTTAGATGCATGTATGATGCTTACGCTTTGACTAACTATTTTTTACCTGGAAATGGAATCGAATTGTTTGGGAAGTTGGAGCTGTGGTAAGAGTTTTCAATTTGTTTGTATAGCAAGGATCGATTGAAATTGTACATATGTACACACATATAGAATACACCTGACATTTGAACTGACATTCTCAACTTGAGTGCAGGGCATTGATACCAGTGTGTCAACAATCCAACACCTACTCAGTCAGTGTCACAATCAGAGGACAATTCTAATAATATGCACCATGCAGTATGCATTGCACTTCCTACACCTGAAATAAATTTTTTAAATTGCTCGTCCGCAATGTAAAAAGGATTGAAAACTTTGGTAAAAATTTGTACAAAAAAACTACAAAAAAACTTTTGAACTCCTACTTATAGGTTCAAAAGAAATTCTACCTCGGTCATGATTTACATGTTCCACGTGTAGAAGCTAATTGATAATATTTTCATTTTGTAAATTAGTTTGTAAAACTGAGTTTAGTAATTTTGAAGTATTGGCCGAATAAAAAAAAAGCTCATCAATTTGGATCAACTGCTCTTATGCCTGACCAGTAACTAATCTTCATTTTTGAGCCCTGTGACTGGAAGACACGGGGGTGATTAATCGCCGATGCCGATGTCAAACTACAAGCCTATAACTTACACAATACCTACAGTTGTCTGCCACCTGACATCCGTAATCACCATCCGTCGTTGTCGTTGGGATCCATCTCTCTAAATTATTCAAAGTTTTCATTTCCAAGAATTTAAATTTCCTCGGGACCAAAAATTGGGATGAAAGTGAAAGACAGGAGCAGACACGTGTGATCTCTCATCGCCAGTCAAAAAGGAATCTTTAGTTACATACTATTCAGATCAGTTTAGTTTGGTTTCCTTATGGGATCCTACTCACGTGTTAAATCAAATTCAACTCCGAGCCAAGTCACAAAGAGCGCTTTGTATTCCCTAGACAATTTCAGTTTGCATAAGATCTAAAATATGTAGTATGTATTAGTAAAAGTTTGGGCACGTGTGGAGGAATAATTTGTATTTGAAGAAGATTCAGTAACATGAAGTTGTTACTGGGATGAAAGCACTACTGATGATGAACTGACAATATA
>JAQFZE010001552.1:0-17492 GCA_034695245.1 Dicyrtomina saundersi | reverse complement strand
GGAGGTTATTTTGAGCCTTCAAGGGAACATGAGGGAGGTTATTTTGGGCCTTCAAGGGAACATAAAGGAGGTTATTTTCTTCATGGGTACAAGTTGTAAATAAGGAGTCTCCAGTTTCCCCAAGGGGTTTCCCCTTGTCAAGTTATTATTAATACGTATAGTCGGAATTTTCCTACTACCACTGTAATTATTGCGTATAGCTCGTACTTTCCTATTATCCCTGTAATTCATACGTATAGTCGGCATTCTGCTACCCCCGCCGGAATAAATGCGTATGGACAGTATTTTTCTACAACCCCTTCAGTATTGCGTAAGGTTAGTATTTTCCTACTTCTCTGTAAACATTTCGTGTAGCTGGTATTTTTTCACTCTCGGTAAATAATAGGCATAATTTGCATTTTCATACCCGTAATGATTGCATATAGTTGTAATTTTTCTACTATCTCGGTAATTAATGCATATAAATCCGGCTCTGTGGCCGAGGCGAGATTGTCTCTATCCTCGATAAACTCGGTGATTTCTTTTTGATCCGCTGAGCAAATCCTTAGCCGGTAGCGTATTTGCGTCTCGTTGCACAGAAGTTCAGAAGTTAGTGTAGTGGAAATGCTTGGTGGTGGGAGGTTTGTGAGAACTGTTTGTGCGCAACTAAGGGGAAGTAGTGTACGTTTCCGTTCATTCGTGTGTAGAGACGAAGACGGCGTGCTAATTGTGCCTCGCAGGCTAACAGCTATTTCTTCGTGCAGTAGCATAGTTGCAATACCATTCAGCAGACCATTCATTGCGCCCTTCATTCCATAGCATCTGCTATTACTTTCACGCTGCGTCGATATACGTGATGCAATACGTGGGGCACTCAGGGTTGGGTGTACTCGTCTGCACTTCGGCTTGGTCTCGAAGTACATTCAAGTGCAAATACCTAGCACTGTAGCCCTCCGAAAGGGAAAGTGTTCATTGCTCCTGAAGAGGAGGATAATCCACCTAGACTGCAACAGAGGTCGGCCGTGTTATAGCCACAATCCAATTATAATGCATATTTAGTTCTTAAGATACCAGCTGTGCATGTGACTGACTTCCTTTGGGAACGCTCCATAGGTGCTGTTCAGACTTCGAGTCGTGCATACCGAGGGGAAATGTTTGTTTACATTCACATGCTAGTACAGTAACTGCACTGGGTTATAGGTATATACCTAGAGAATCCGATAAGTGCTACATATGATAATGATGATGATGATGATGATGATGATAATGATGATTAATGCATATAGTCGGCATTTTCCTACCACCCCCGTAGTTAATGTATTGTCGGAATTTTCCTTTTACTCTCGTAAATAATTACGGTATTGCCCTACTTCCGGCACAAGTAATGCGTGAGCGTAATCTCTTTTTAAGTTAATACTTTTATTAAAATTAATTTAACCCTACGGCTCTACAGTAAAGCCCATCGGTTACCTCTATTCAAACTGCCAGTAAAAATAATGGTAAGCGGACATTTTCCTCCTAGATATTCTTCCCCTCGGAAAATTTCCTTCCAGGCATTTTCCTCCAAACTCGTAACCGAAGACATTTTCCTCTCACAAGGGAATGGCGCCACATGATACACCCAGATTTCAAAGATAACAATTTCAAAAAATCAGGTTACTTTTCAATAGCACAGGTCCAAAGTAACTCGAGTGCATTTTGCGTTGTTTGGTCACAGTGACCCGCCAATAATGTTCAAAAAAATTTAAATTTTGATACTTTGCTGCCCTCAAACTTCTGCAGCTCCCATCCAGTTTTGACGAAATTGGATTTTTTGTGATCCTTAGTGCGTTTTCTAAAAAGTTATTTCAGGATTTTGAAAAATTCAAAATTTTCATTTTTTTGAAAAAATGGGGTTAAGAATTGGGCCTCAAAAATATACATTTTTGTATTTTTCACACCTCTCAGACCCGCGTAATATTGCAGACCTGCTTACTGCCATTTACTACTGTGTTAAATAGACCCGCGTATTATTTAAACTGAGACCTAACAGACCCGCATACTATTACAGACCCGCGCATTATTGTGGAATATACAGTACCCAATGCGTACATTTTCTATCTTTCTTACACCGCTATAAGTAATATATAACATGTGTGTTCTCTTACTACCGCTACAATTAACAAGTCAGTATTTTTCTATATTCATAACTATACTATCGGGGGTTCGGGGGTATAATCAGGGAAGGCAGAAAACTGCACATTATTATATGTATTAGTTCTAGAAATCGAGTAGTAGAAAAATACTGACCATCAGCACAGCATTAATTACGAGGGTGATAAGATAATGCTGAAATTTACGTAATTTTTTCGAGGATGCGGATGGTAGGAAAAAACTGACAATACGCGTTCATTTCAGGGGTAGTAGGAAGATACTATCGAAGTATACGCAATAATTATCGGG
The DNA here is from genome assembly GCA_034695245.1 of Dicyrtomina saundersi. Lineage (NCBI taxonomy): Eukaryota > Metazoa > Arthropoda > Collembola > Symphypleona > Dicyrtomidae > Dicyrtomina > Dicyrtomina saundersi. Next base: position 15,071 of record JAQFZE010001552.1, on the reverse strand, counting down.
GTAGTAGGAAAATGCAGACTATACGTATTAATCACAGCGGTAATAGACAAATACCGGTTGTAGAATGATTCCTACCCAGACTTTTTCTACCTAGACGTTTCCTACTCGGATAATTCCAACCCAGACTTTTCGTACCCGGACTTTTTCTACCCACGACCAAACCTAGGACTTTTGCTACCCATGTAAAAAAAACGAAACCACGCATCGTGCAAACATGCCCACAACTTTTGCATTGTATTATAACCTTGAGTTATTTTGAATATTATAGACTTCCTTGTAAAATATTGTTTTTTTTTACTTTATTACCGCAGCAATTGCTAATAGGACTAAAAACTAATATTTGCGACTCCGGTAAATGCTACCTAATTTGAACAGATTTCACTACATAAAATTCAGCTACCTTTGGAACTATAGTTAATTAAACCAACCCTTTTTCTTAGCGTTATCATTTGAGAAAAACGTTTTTACTTTTAAAATAGCATTAAAACGGACGCGTGCTTGGACCTACACTTACAAGGAATTTTATTTATTTTACTATATATTAGGAATACAACTTTATTATGTTCCTTATATTGTGTTTTTGTTTCCATTAAATAATTCATGTAGTTTACATGTAATACTTTTGAATGTTGTCTTACACTATCTGTTTCAGTTTTAATGTTAGGGAAAGTTTACGTGAATGAGCATAATTTATTATAGATAATCATCGTCAAAATTTATAAAAACTTATTCACAATTAGGTATTTATTAGGATTAGTAATAATATAATGAACTTGTTTGAAACTGCCGTGTTATTACGATACACTCATGGCTCATAAATAGTTATCCTTGATTTTTTTATTTCTACAAGCATGGGAAGGAAAAGTCCTAGGTGTGGTCGTGGGTAGCAAAAGTCCAGCAAGGAAAAATCAGGGTAGAAAAATCCCAGTCCAAGCGGTAGGAATAGTCTGTTTCCTAAAAATACCAGCTATACGCAATAACTGCAGGGGTGGTAAATAAAAACTGACAATACGCATTAATTTTGTTTTGAGGTACTAGGAAAATACTTACTAAATATACGCAATATTTACGAATTTAGCAGAAAAATAATGACCATACGCATTCATTCCGGCGGGGGTAGCAAAATGCCGACTATACGTATTAATTACAGAGATAATAGGAAAGTACGAGCTATACGCAATAATTACGAGGGTAGTAGGAAAATTTCGACTATTTGCATTAATTACGGGGGTGGTAGGAAAATACCGACTATAAGTATTAATTACAGAGGAAGTAGGTAAATAACAGCTATACGCTGTAATTGCAGTGGTAGTAGGAAAATACTGACCATACATATTAATTACAGGGGTAGTAGGAAAATACAGCCTATAAAGTATGAAATAATTACGGGGAAAGTAGGAGTTTATCTACTTTTTGTGCTTTTACTAGACATAGTAGGCAAATACATGCAATTTTCGTTTATAATGGGTTTAGTAGGATAATATTAGCAATAAATAGTATTTCGTTACTGAAGAAGCAAAGTTGCCGATTTTCAATTCTCACTAATAGCAAAATTTCCGTTCTCCAATGAGCGCTAAAAGCAAAGTTTCCGTTCTTTATTTATTAGTAACGTGAACGTCACGATCAAATATCAGGCAGGAATATAAACACTAAGGAGGTCAGAATCTGCAGAAACGTTGTAAATTACTAAAATACTACGATTCCAAAATAATTAAAATGCAGTTATCTTTTTCTATATTGTTCTGCTAATTAACCATGCAAATCGACTTCAAAACGTTCTCATCATCATGACGGTGAGTTGACCGGGCAGAGTAGTGCGGGCAAAATTTCTTATCAAGGTCGTGCTGATAAGAAATTTCAACAATAGAAAAGGTAGGCCAGGTAAATTTTTTAAACGATTTGGTGACGTTCACGTTGACGTTACTAATAAATGGAGAACGGAAACTTTGCTTTTAGCGCGCATTGGAGAACGGAAATTTTGCTATTAGTGAGAATTAGAGATCTGCAACTTTGCTTCTTCAGTAACGATTTGTATTGGTGGTAGGATTTCGTAAAGCTTTAAGTTTCTGTTTAAATAATAGTAGGATCATCCTAATTATCATACGTCAGTTTTGGGAGAAAAATAAAAAATCAAATTGGAAAGTCCAAAGTTTAGAGGGTGTAGGAAGGTTATGACAAGTCCAGAGGAATTTTAAAGAATGGTAGGAAAATTGTTTTTGTTTTGAAGGCCCGCCAGTGGGTTGGGAGAATCGAGAAAGAAGTAGGAGCGGAACGGCAACAAAGGAGAGTAGTAAGAGTAGTAGGAGTGATAGGAGAATGATAAGGAATTACATTTGCCCAGTAACGAAGAAGGAAATCAAAAGAAAAGACTTGGCTGAAAATAACACTGTTTGTAAAAATTTTGCAATAATGCGTTGCCTAAAAGCAAATGCATATTTACAACCAATACAATGCCCGTTGAATCTCTATGTAAATAAAAAAGAAACCTAATAGGACCAGCAGTAATTTTTATACTATAGCTTAGCAGTGTCATTATTTAAATCAAAACAATTACCATAACTTAGATATTGAGCGATATTTAAATATTTAATATTTCAAAAGTCCTTCTTCAATCCAACAATGTTTTTTAACAAGCTAGTAGCCCACGTCAATCTCTGTGCGAATACACCACCCTTTAACCTCTGTTCCCCTACGTTTAAAAGCAGTGTAATTATTTAATTTTGAAAAATTACCAGTACTTAGATATAGGCGGATATTTAAATATTTAATATTTCAAACGTGATTCTTCAATCCAACAATTTTTTTACACTAGCGTGTTGCCCACGTCAATATCTATGCAAATATACCACCCTTTAACCTCTGTGCCCCTACGTTTAAAAGCAGTGTAATTATTTAACTTTAAAAAATTAACAGTACCTAGATATAGAGGGATATTTACATATTTAATATTTCTAAAGTCCTTCTTTAATCCAACAATGTTTTTACACTAGCGTGTAGCCCACGTCAAAATCTATGCAAATAGACCACCCTTTTACCTCTGTGCTTATACGTTTAGAAGCAGTGTAATTAAATAACTTTGAAAAATTAACAGTATTTAGATATAGGGGGATATTTACATATTTATTATTCCAAAAGTCCTTCTTCAATCCAACAATGTTTTTACACTAGCGTGTAGCGCACGTCAGAATCCATGCAAATACACCACCCTCTAACCTCTGTGCTTCCACGTTTTCAAGCAGTGTAATTATTTCCCTTGAAAAATTACCAGTACTTAGATATAGGGGGATATTTAAATATTTGATACTTCAAAAGTCCTTCTTCAATAAAACAATGTTTTTACACAAACGTGTAGCTCAAGTCAATATCTGTGCAAATACACCACCCTTTAACATCTGTGCTCTTACGTTTAAAAGCAGTGTGATTATTTAACTTTGAAAAATTACCAGTACTTACATATAGGGGGATATTTATATATTTCATATTTCAAAAGTCCTTCTTTAATCCAACAATGTTTTCACACTAGCGTGTAGCCCATGTTAATTTTTATGCGATTACACCATTCTTTAACCTCTGTGCCCCCCTGTTAAAAGGCAGTGTAATTATTTAACTTGGAAAAATCACCAGTACTTAGATATAAGGGGATATTTAAATATTTAATATTTCAGAAGTCTTTCTTTAATCTAACAATGTTTTTACACTAGCGTGTAGCTCCACGTCAATATCTAAAAAAAAACACCACCCTTTAACCTCTGTTTCTCTACGTTTAAAAGCAGTGTAATAATTTAACCTCGAAAAATTACCAGTACTTAGTTATAGGGGCATATTTAAATATTTAATATTTTAAAAGTCCTTCTTTAATCCAACAATGTTTTAACACAAGCGTGTAGCCCAAGTCAATATCTGTGTAAATACACCACTTTTCAACCTCTGTGCTTTAACGTTTACAAGCAGTGTAATTATTTAGCTTTGAAAAATTACCAGTACTTAGATATAGGGATATTTTTAAATATTTATTATTTCAAAAGTCCTTTTTTAAACCAACAATGTTTTTACACTAGCGTGTAGCCCACGTCAATATCAATGCAAATATACCACCTTTCAACCTCTGTGCCCCTACGTTCAGAAGCAGTGTAATTATTTAAGTTTGAAAAATTACCAGTACTTAGATATAAAGGAATATTTAAATATTTAATATTTCAAAAGTCTTTTTTTAATCCAACAATGTTTTTACACTAGCGTGTAGCCCACGTCAATATCTGTAAAAAAACACCACCTTTTAACCTCTGTGCCCCTACGTTTAGAAGCAGTGTAATTATTTAACTTTGAAAAATTACCAGTACTCAGATATAGGGGGATATTTAAATATTTGATACTTCAAAAGTCCTTCTCTAATTTAACAATGTTTTTACACTAACGTTTAGCTTACGTCAATATCTGTGCAAATACACCACCCTTTAACCTTTGTGCTTTTACGTTTAAAAGCAGTGTGATTATTTAACTTTGAAAAATTACCAGTACTTAGATATAGGGGGATATTTAAATTTTTAATATTTCAAAAGTCCTTCTTTAATCCAACAATGTTTTTAAACAAGCATGTAGCCTACGTCAATATCTGTGCAAATACACCACGTTTTCACCCCTGTGTCCCTACGTTTGGAAGCAGTGTAATTATTTACCTTTGAAAAATTACCAGTACTTAGATATAATGGGATAATTACATATCTAATATTTTAAAAGTCCTTTTTCAATCCAACAATGTTTTTACACTAGCGTGTAGCCCACGTCAATATATATGCAAATACACCACTCTTGAACCTCTGTGCCCCTACGTTTAGAAGCAGTGTAATTATTAAACTTTGAAAAATTACCAGTACTTAGATATAGGGGGATATTTAAATATTTAATATTTCAAAAGTCTTTGGCTTCTCGTTGGCTTTAGCGTGTTGTGCATTTATTACCTTGTTGTTATGCGTTTTAGAAGCATTGTTAACAGTGATCTTAATTAAAGCTGTCTACACTATTTAGTTTTAGTGGTAGTCATAAATACTGTACAACATCGAGTCGTTTTAGTTTGTCATTAATTTTGTTTTCAAATCTGTACTTTTTTATGGTTTTTTGGTCAGGATTACTTAATTCATTTTATTTTTGATATTACTTGTTGTTGCCGTTTGATGTATTGTTGACTCTACCAACTTTATTAAAATGTTTGGATGTAAACATAGTATTTTGCTTTATCTAGTAGGCAATATGTTTCAGCGTGAAATCAAATACCATGGTGTAACTCAATTTTATGCCTTTATTTAAATCTAACACTCGGGGTTTAGGTATTAACTATGTGTCTTAAATTGCGTTAACTGCTGCTTTGGTGTACCTACTTTATTGTTATTGCTCAGTATTTTAAAAGTTTACAAACGTAGAATATTACATTAGCCTAATACTTACTTGCTTTATTCGTTTATCAACCAAAAATTGCTTATTGTCTATATTTGTGAAAATTCAATAGTGGCATGGAAAACGTTAGACTGGACCAGTATGGTGATCCAATAGTAAAAATACCATACGATAACCCAACTTTGTGTTTTGATGAATCGAGCCGGTTATTCACTACAACATTTAAAACTTCAGCAGCTGTGAACAACATGTTAGAGAAGATGAAGTATGATAAAGAGAAGGGACTCGGCCTAACTTGTGCATCTATCCAAGAGGTGATTCCCATAATCTTCACGAAAACACGGGCTGCTATGGGGGTCAAAAAACTTTTCGGGCTTACCAAGCTTATTCATTTTGAACTAACTCTTGAGCTAGAAGATGTAAGTGATGATGAGTTGGAACACGAGGACGATCCTGCCATGAATTTAAACCCAGGTTTTAACTTAATCTTAAAAAGTGTTGTAGAGGAAATTATCTAAATGAACAAAACGTTGCATTTTAGTTATCTAATTTTTGTTTGGGTTCTGAAATTTAAGCTCTTGAGAAAGTCCATGACACAATGAACCGAATCAAGTACCGAGAGTTCCAAAAAACCACAGAATTCAAAACTAGGCAGAAGCTAAAAAACAAGCAAAAAAAAATAAAAAAACTACAAAAAAAAATTGTAAACTCATAAATTAACCCCAAAAATTTGTTTTTAATAAAAACATTGTTGGATTGAAGCAGGACTTTTGAAATATTAAATATTTAAATATCCGCCTATATCTAAGTACTGGTAATTTTTCAAAGTTTAATAATTACACTGCTTCTAAATGTAGGAACACAGAGGTTAAAGGGTGGTGTATTTGCACAGATATTTACGTGGGCTACACGCTAGTGTAAAAACATTGTTAGATTTAAGAAGGACTTTTGAAATATTAAATATTTAAATATCCCCCTATATCTAAGTACTGGTGATTTTTCAAAGTATAATAACTACACTGCTTTCAAACGTAAGGGCACAGAGGTTAAAATGCGGTGTATTCGCATAGATATTGACGTGGGCTACACGCTGGTGTAAAACATTGTTAGATTGAAGAAGAACTTTTGAAATAATAAATATTTAAATATCCCCCTATATCTGAGTACTGGTAATTTTTCTAAGTTTAATAATTACACTGCTTCTAAACGTAGGGGCACAGAGTTTAAAGGGTGGTGTATTTGCACAGATATTGACGTGGGCTACACGCTCGTTTAAAAACATTGTTGGATTAAAGAAGGACTTTCGAAATATAAAATATGTAAATATCCCCCTATATCGAAGTACTGGTAATTTTTCAAAGTTAAATAATTACACTGCTTCTAACCGTAGGGGCACAGAGGTTAAAAGGTGTTGTATTTGCACTGATATTGACGTGGACCACACGCTAGTTTAAAAACATTGTTAGTTTGAGAAAGGACTTTTAAAATATTAAATATGTAAATATCCCTTTATATCTAAGTACTGGTAATTCTTCAAAGTTAAATGATTACACTGCTTCTAAACGTAGTAGCACAGAGGTTAAAGGGTGGTGTATTCGCATAGATATTGACGTGAGCTACACGCTGGTGTAAAAACATTGTTAGATTGAAGAAGAACTTTTAAAATAATAAATATTTAAATATCCCCCTATATCTAAGTACTGGTAATTTTTCTAAGTTTAATAATTACACTGCTTCTAAACGTGGGGGCACAGAGGTTAAAGGGTGGTGTATTCGCACAGATATTGACGTGGGCTACACGCTCGTGTAAAAACATTGTTGGATTAAAGAAGTACTATTGAAATATTAAATATGTAAATATCCCCCTATATCGAAGTACTGGTAATTTTTCAAAGTTAAATAATTACACTGCTTTTAACCATAGGGGCACAGAGGTTAATAGGTGGTGTATTTGCACTAATATTGACGTGGACCACACGCTAGTTTAAAAACATTGTTAGTTTGAGAAAGGACTTTTGAGATATTAAATATGTAAATATCCCTTTATATCTAAGTACTGGTAATTTTTCAAAGTTAAATAATTACACTGCTTCTAAACGTAGGGGCACAGAGGTTAAAGGGTGGTGTATTTGCACAGATATTGACGTAAGCTACACGCTAGTGTAAAAACATTGTTGGATTGAAGAAGGACGTTTGAAATATTAAATATTTAGATATCTGCCTATATCTAAGTACTGGTAATTGTTTTGATTTAAATAATGACACTGCTGAGCTATAGCATAAACATTACTGCTGGTCCTAATAGGTCTCTTTTTTATTTACATAGAGATAAAACGGGCATTGTATTGGTTGTAAATATGCATTTGGTTTTAGGCAACGCATTAGTGCCAAACTTTTGCAAACGGTTTTATTTTCAGCCAAGTAAAGAAAAGTGAAATCTTGCTCAAAATCTGAATTTTCCAATTCGTGATTTCGGTTGAATTTCAGATCTCAGTCATCATTATAAATCATCATTAGTTATTAGTTAATTGTTAGCTTCATTTAACTTGTGAACTTGACCTCCAGGTAATGGTCTTGGCATGAGTTCAAGTAATTACGAAGTCCCGTCATCAGTTCAGTTCAGTTGTTCAGTCATCAGTATAAGTTACAAATTAATTAACTTTGTATTTTTTCCAAGTACAATAATAATTGTTACATTATTTTTCGTTTTTCGTTTCATTTTTTGTTGGTGGTTGTGGTTGGTGCGAGTAAATTCAGTCAGGGAGAGTTCTCTCATATGGGCGCAAATTACTCCCAAAAATTTTTGCTCTCAAACCGGAGCACTGCTCCCAGGTCGGCGTAAAATAAATTAAAATGAGCTCATTTAAGCGTATTGTACTCCAAAACGGGCGTAAATTACAAAACACTCTCATTTAAACTTGTTGGACTGTCAGTCAGGACTTTTCAACGAGTTTTCGTCGAATTTCGACGACTTTTAGATTTACGTAAAGTAGTCGAATTTCGACGGGTTCTCGTCGGCTCAAACCAAACATCAAAAGACGTAAATTTCAACTGAAAATAGTATTCTTCTTTTACATTATAAAAGAATTTTAGCGTGCAGAGTGACCAGTTGGTAGGTATTAACTATTAACAATATACATATCAAAATTCAATTATTTCAAAAATTTATTTTTAGCAATTTCAAAACAGGATGACCCATTAGTAAGTAAATAAAAAAATAAGTATGGTAAAGCTCCAAATAGAAGTACAAGCCGGGTTTTCAATAGAGGCCGGGTCTGTAATAATTGTAAGAACTGTACGTTGATGAAAGTTTAGAAAAGTTTTATTTTTTTCTATTAAAATTTAATCTTCAACCTTTTAATTCTCCACACCTAATGCTTTTGTGAAAATTGGAAGTGGTCAGGAAAAAATATTGATACCGTGGATATATTTGAATAACGTGGATATATTATGCCGATCCGAAACATGGATTACTGAAAAACATGACGATTTGAAAAAAATGTTAATCAATTTTACACTTATAAACAGCCCAGCTATAGGTGAGCGAGGAAGGAAAAGTGGCGGACTTATTGTGGGGATCAAAAACAGCATCAAAAATTATTGTACAATCCTACATGTGGATAGGTACAAGATCCTAGTCGAGATCAAAATACATGGCAAATCTTTTCTACTATGCTTCGCCTACATACCGCCAGCAACACAGTTTGACGACCAAATTGAGAAACTTTTTGAACAACCTACAGGGATGGAGGTAAGAAATTACATCCTAATGGGAGACCTCAACAGTCGAGTTGGAGACTTCGATAATCCTACTGACTATACGCGACACTTTAATCGCACACGAAAATCCACTGACTGCGGATTCAACAAACGTGGCAAGAGACTGGCGGACCTGATTATGACACATAACATGTCAATAATTAATGGAAGAAGTGCATCTGACCCACATGGAAAACCTACATACATTGCACACTGCGGAAACAGCCTCATTGACCTATGCATCTGCAACTCCAACGCACTCGATTACCTTACAGATTTCTCGGTAATTGAATGCATTGAATCTGACCACATGCCCATCATGCTTAGTACAAAGCAGAGAATGCACATACTTGAGCCTGCCTTAGCAAAAAGAGAAGGACGAATCAGATGGAAAAAGGAAGAAGCTTTAAACTTTCAGCTCAAACTCAAAATAAACAGCAAAAATCTTGATTTTGGCAAGTGCAACTATGCAGATCTGCACAATCTGATTTACGAAACAGCCAACCAAACTAAAATGTGCCAAACACTCTCAAGTAACAGTAGAAAAAACTTCGGCCCAAAGTGGTTTGATAAGGAGTGCAGTTTTGCTAAAAAGAAAACACTCTCCTCCCTACATTGCTACAGAAATAACCAGCGTTACAGTAGATCCACTTCTGAAAGTCTCACGGCTTACATAGAAGATGAAAGATTCTACCGCCGCCTCTGTTGTGACAAAAAGAAAACCTTCTAAAGCAACATCACACACGAAATTCATCACAGCAAAGACTCAGCTGGATACTGGAAGGCTATCAACATGTGTAGAGATAAGAAATACAGTTACATATCAAACGATATTGCTATAAACGAATGGGACGTGCATTTATGGAACGTTTTTAAAGACGTCAGCATTGATGAAGTCGAATTCCTAGACCTCAACCACAAACCACCCAAAAAGAGCTCAGAAATCTTGGACTGCGAGATATCAAAAATTGAACTACACAGAGCTGCCAAGAATCTTAGTAGTAATAAATCCCCAGGAGCAGATGGTATTCCTAACGAAGTTTGGAAAACACTAGACACCACAACTTACGATTACTTACTTACCCTGCTTAACAAAGTCTGGAAAGAGACACTGCCCAAGTGCTGGGGCGAAATTATAACAGCTCCAATATACAAAAAAGGTGACTCAAATTTACCCGCTAATTACAGACCAATTGCTCTCATCAACACCATAACAAAGCTGCTTACATGCATTATGTCCAATAGACTTGACCGTTTTTGCCAGAACAATAACACTATCTCAGAAAATCAAGCGGCATACAGAAAAGGGCGAGGGTGTACAGATCATATATTTGCACTCTATACCTGTATACTTAAACAGCTAAACAAGCCAGCATTCAAGAAAAGAGGTAAACTTTTTGCCCTGTTTGTAGACCTTAGTCAGGCATTTGACTCAATCAAAAGAAGTAAGCTATGGACTAGACTTAAAGAAGCGGGGCTGAGCGATCACTTTGTAGCAAAAATCAAAGAGCTGTATGATCTAGCAAAGACAAAAATCAGGTGCAAAAAAGGGTTTACAGACATGATCAAAGTAATAGCAGGAGTCTTACAAGGGGAAACACTGTCCCCAACTCTCTTTACCATCTACATTGACAAAATAACGGGAATACTCCGCAGTAGTGGCATCCAAGGAATACAGATGTTCACGCTTGAAATTCTGATTCTACTATATGCCGATGATATTATTCTTCTTGCATCTAATGAACTAGACTTACAGAGGCAAATCAACACCCTTAGCACTTTTTTTAAAGACAACGACCTTAAAGTAAAACTATCTAAGACGAAAGTGATGATTTTTCGAAAAGGCAATAAGCTCAGTAACTCAACAAAATTTAAGTAGGAAAATGCGCCGCTGGAAATAGTCAACAAATATGTTTACTTAGGAGTCCCATTTACACAAAGCGGAATTTTTAATGAAGCCAAAAACCACTTTTTTAGCAAAGCAAGAGCAGCACAGGAAAAGTTGTTTGAGCTGTTCTACCGGGCTAAAATAAAGGACAATAAGATACACCTTAGGCTTTTTCAGTCCCTAGTCAGCTCAATACTGATGTATGCAGCCCCTACATGGGGGCTTCGTTACTGTGAAGAACTTGAAACTTTTCAAACCATGTTCCTTCGACGCCTAACAGGGAGCTCAAACTTGACACCAGGATTTTTTCTTCGCCTAGAAACAGGAGCTGATAACATTAAGCTGCAAATCTTCAAAGCCCTGATGGGATTTTTAGATAAAGCTACTAATGCAGAAGACAGTAGCATTACAAAGAATTGTTATCTTGAAGCTCTGAAGACAAAAACAACAGACCCTAGGTACAACTGGAAGCTGCAAGTATACAATCTGTTTGCTGAAGCTTCACTCGAACTTGATCTCGAGAATCTAAGTACGGAATATCTAACTAACCACAAAGCTGAAATGATTGAAAAGTACAGACTCAGCTGTATTAACAATGATGTGTGCAGGATGCAAAACAGCAACACACTGAAACACTTTGCCTGCATAAAGACTAAAGCTCTAAGATCCGAATATTTTGACTTAGACTTGCCCTGGAACCTGACAAAGTTCGTGCTAAATCTAAGAACAGGCCTACTAAGAATCGTGATTAGAGGAAAAGTGAGCAACCTCAATGGCATGTACAAAGTATGGAAGGGTACAGAAGCAACTGAATGTGACCTATGTGGAAGGGAGGTGGAAGATGTCTTTCACATAATGCTCAACTGCCCGCACTATATACCACTAAGGACCAAATTCTTGAAAAGACTCTCTAACTCCAAACCGAGGAGAGATAGCCTAGTACCTGAGATATTCAAACGATACCATGACACTGAAGGATTTGGACTAATCTTTAACTTCTGGGACGAAGCTATTAAAATTCGGAACTTCTTCTACAACTGTATTGATGAATAGTAAAGTTTCAAGTCTGAGTCTGCAACTAACTATCAAGTAATACGTTATATAAACATAATCGATGGCTTCAGTAATTATATGACAATCTTCGGTGTTCAGTGATTGTGCTTCAATATTTCCTCTGTAACTATCTATGCTTAGTACTTGTGTTTCAGTATTGCCCCCGTACCCCTCTCTCTTCTCAGTGCCTCTGTATCGCCCCCGTAACTCCATCTGCTCAGTGCCTCAATATTGCCCCCGTAACTCTATCTGCTCCGTGCTTTAGTATTGCCCCCGTAACTCGCTCCACTCAGTGCTCCAATACTGCCCCCGTAAAACTCTCTCTGCTCAGTGCCTGTGCTTATGTACTGCCCCCGTAATTCGCTCTGCTCTGCGCATGTGCTTCAGAACTGCTCCCCTGTATCTTTGGTTTATACGCGTAGCGTTCTCAATGGGTGTTTTACTAAAACTTAGCACTGGTGGTTTGATATAAATTATTCTATAATTCAATAATTGATGACCAAAAAGGCAAATGATCTTGACGGAAAGCGGTTTTGTTCGAGTGTTTCCGGCCAAGAGAAGCTGAATCGCCGTCCGAAGCTTAACACTTTTAACTGTGCACACTTTATCATTGAATACATGCTTGTCAATATTTTTAACAATTTAAGTATACATGTTTGCCATTGTTGTATTTAAATCTTAAATCATGATCTACTTTTTAAGCATTACATAAACTAAAATACCTACTACATAAACTGTTTAAAATAACTGTTTGTCATATTAACATATTTTACCTTTACCCGACAAGGTCTAACCAAGGACCAACAATAATTTTTGTAAATCTCTAATTGTATATACCTAAACAATGTTGTATGGGCTGCGGCCAAATCGACAAAATGAATAAATTATTATTATTATTATTATATTGATACCATGCGGTTCAGTATAAATCGGTTGTGTTAAATGTTAAAAGAGAAGTTCTTATAGTTGTTTAATAACACACCCGATCGTAATTATCCTAAACCCTATTGCATTATTTATAGTCTATAAATGTTAGTAATAATAAAAATAATAATGATATATGATTAGTGTTAAGCTTTAACTATGGTAGAAAGCATAACACGGTAGTACCAAAAACTAACCTATAAGTACCTGGATTTACTGGATTATTGTCAAGAGTACTATAATAAATCCAATTAAATTATTCTCATTTTTTGAAAAAATTATAGACTAAAATAAAGTTTTGTTTCACATGGTACTGAGAGTTGGCCACCCTTAATTTCGTAGTATTTTGGTAACCGAAGAAAGTGTTTTTTGTATATCACATTTGTAAAGCATTACATAGGTCGATTTTAAATTCCATAGGTGATATTGCTAATTTTCATACGCTCTACCAATTGGTGGAATAGTTTTTGGTGTCAGGTGAAGACTTCAGGGTACCAGGTCCATTTGAAAGTAAAAAAACGGTTTTTGGTTGATAATCGACTGCTTTTAGTTGCAAACAAAACCAATTTCAGTTGAAATTGTACGTATTTTGGTTTGAGCCGACGAGAACCCGTCGAAATTCGACTACTTTACGTAAATCTAAAAGTCGTCGAAATCCTACGAAAACTCGTTGAAAAGTCCTAGTCCTGACTGACTGTGTTATAGACCACTGGACTGAGGTACTGTCTACAGCATAGGAAAGAGCGTTAAAAACTGCAAAGAATTGTCCGTATAGTTTTTTAAATTTTGCGTCCAATTTTAAGCAACAAGAACTTTACAAATAGCTGCTTTTTTGGAGTGAAATATAGGGACGTTTAATAAATTACGTTTACGACCAGAGCCCTTAAAATAATTACAGTGCATAAATCAAATATTACAAACTAGATAACAATGAAAAATATAAATATAATCTAGAATTAGGTGCGCGTCCCTTTAGCTTATCCCGTTACTCAAGTATTAGGTAAAAAATTCGAGATTATAAATTCAAATTAACTTCGATTCAGATTTAAATATTAGTTTAAAACAGCTGAAAAAATTTAATTTCTATTTGACAAGTCATAGTAAGAAATTCAGAGTCTGAACTAAACTATAACTTTTGACGCACGTACAAAAAATATAACGGAGGCATGAATGCCCAGGTAGTTCGGTAAAAACTCAAAGTTTGTTAAAATTTATAAAATTAAGTTTATTACATTCAGTAATTTATAAAGGTTACTATTCAGAATATTTAAAATACTCACTTGTACCTACCCCTCGAGGTTATTACTATGTGGACAATCAACAAAAGTAATTACTTTCCAGTTAGTACAAATTTAGATTTATATAGCTTTTCAACCTTATTTGATTACTTGAAATATAATAAGAATTAGGGTGAGGGTGCCTAATTGTGGCCGGTGTCCTAATTGTGGCCGGCGGATTAAATTCGTATTAGTTGAAACCTTTTGAAACTACAAGTTGCAGAATCCGTATATGGAAAGCCGAACTTAAACAAAAGTGAAATCTTGTAATACACCGACTCGTATAAGATATACAGCCGGTAGCCAAAATTAGGATACCGGCCACAATTAGGCTACCAGGTACTACTAAATGCATAGCATTTATATTAAAATACAGTATTTTAACAAAATTCTCTACCCTTTCATACAAGCGCATCGGGCAATTGAAGGTACTGATGGGCCAAGTAAACTTTTTATGAAAATCTAGTCACAACATCATAGGAGTCAAATTGGCCGGATTCTGTCCGGAAAAGACTATTTGTCCGGATTTCATCCGGCAAGCATATTTGTCCGAAAATAATAGCCATAGGTCATACATGAATAACATACACCATACATAAATAATACAAATTGGAAATTTCGAAAAAAAGTAGGGATGACGTACTTGGAGAAATTTGGGCCAGACAAAAAAGTCAACCTTCCAGAGTCTGTAATTTGAGTTTGAATGCGTCGATTTTCAAACTAGTGGTACCAATCGAAAGAGCTTTGGTAGATCTAGCGTGAAAAACTATCAAGGTTGG